>CM067369.1:168901338-169004606 GCA_034401795.1 Chaetoderma sp. LZ-2023a | reverse complement strand
CACGACACGACGATGTTATTTTATTGAATATTTTGAAACCAATTTTACTGGAAGCTGTTGTTGGAGGAAACAGATTCCTGTCAAATTAGCTTCAAAATAGTCATCAGCTTACCTGGATAGTTACCTTGAAATTGAAATTTTGTGAATTCAGGGGTCAAAGGGTTAAGATCGACTTAAACAACAGCCGTCTTATGGCCCCAAGATGCGGATTGACGTCATAGAATATTTGATTGCGCGCGGTCATCCGTCCCGCCATGCACCAGCACCAGTGGATGGTGTGTGGTGCCTGTGAGCGAGTGGTGGGTGATATCTTTTCCCATAGACAACAGCGACATCGCTGCACAAACATCTCTTGAACTATTTTCTCATAATCATATAATCGTATTTATTATAAGTAACGAGATCGTAAAACATAGCGTAGCGAAACATCTGCTTATAACGACCACTTGCCTTTACTGGACATGCATAGCGGTGCTTCATTTAAATAGATAGTTGAGTCACAACAGATGGTTCAATTATCATCTGTATTGAAGAGCCGCTATCTTGTGGTAGCCAAAGCATACCACATTTGGCAACCTATTTGCATCAACGTACGCAACGGACGAGCCTTTAACCCTTAGCACTCTGATGTCAAAAATCTTTAATCTTCAAAATAAATAAAAGATGAACTGATGTTTTCGTAGACAGCAACATTGTACACCGAAATTGTGGAAAAATGTACACCAGTTTCTCTTCTATTCACACAGTAATTTTTAGAATATTGACATCAGTGTGGTAAGGGTAGATTTAGAAGAAGCAGATTTAGCACGCTTGCGTGGATGGGTGGGTTTAGACTGTTATTGATAGGCGTGGGCGGGGGTGTTTTGTAGGGCATAGAGACGTTCTGGAACATGAACGTGACCATGTTGACGTTTCTGAGGTTTGTGCGCGTGGTGGCCCATGAGTCCTCCACCTGGAGACATTCACAGAATACAGGTATCCGTCATTCATGAATCTGGTGTCATACCGGTAATCAAATACGCCACATGTTAGTCCGCCCCGAAAGGGTACGAATCGTACGTCTTTGATGAATTTACAGAAATAATAAACATTTTGTCGAATATTCTGAAATTAGTTTGACTTGCAGCTGTTGCTGTCATATGCCGCAATGCCTACCCACCACCCCCAGTCAAGTTAGTTTCAAAATATTCAACAGTATACCTGTATTTATGTATTTTGGGGGGGGGGGTCCCGGTGCTATAGCGCTCGTTAGACCTTGCCTTATACCTTGAAAATTATATTATGGAAATTCACATTTCAACGTTTCATACCGATTCTGACACACTTAAAACGTGGACTGGGCGTAGCTGCGATGTTCTGAGCAACAATTTCCTGCATTCTGATTGATAAACAAGGCAATTAATAGTAAGTTCGAGTCCTCTCAGACGCCCAGCCGGCACGGTGATAGATATTTGGATAGAGATATCGGGTCTACCACGCCCGTCGTGCAGAGCCGAACTAAGCCCAAATAGGACCCAGGGCTAATCAGCTGTGGGGGCCCCATTATCGGGTGGATCAAGGCGGGAATAACGGCTGCTGTTACTATTGCTGCCCCCACATATAATATATTTGCTATGCACGTGTAAAAATTATGTTGAATATTTTAAAACTAATAGGCAGCACCAAGTTCCAGTAAAATTGGTTTCAAAATATTCCACAGCTTACATATATCATAACTGTAAAAGTGAGATACTGAGATTACAGATTCAAATGGGTAAATGCGATAATTGTTTTGCTTTGGACACCATATCTTTTGGTGTCCAGTGGCTGTCACCCCGTTAGCCCTTGCCTTAAGCCGGCTATTATGATCAAATATCAGTCACAGGCTCAGTGCAGGGTCACAGCTCACTCGGACTACATCATTAGATGAAAATGAACGTTACAAAACTGATAACAGCTATCCATTTTGTTCTAAAGATTTATGGAACACCCTCGTAAAATACGCTAGTAAATGTTATAATCCAGAACATTCTAGGCAAGTGGGCTTTCGCACCGCCACCCCCACCCCAGCTGGCCCGGACACTGGGTCCGGGTGGTCGTAACAGGCGAGTTAAGAGTCAGTACGTCTAAGCAATGGACAAAAAACAAATTACAAATATGAAAGCTTTTTACAAATTCTCACAACAATCAATTAAATATAGTGTCTGCTAGAGTAAATATTTTTACGCATGTGTATGTATGTTGTCCCGTGTGTCTGTTCGTTGGCATGTAAGTGCTGCCAGTTATAGATTATGCGCGAGGCGGAAATAATCGACATTTGACTTATTTAAAAACAGGGGAATATGTGTAAAAAGTACAGGATTCATGCATGGGATTGCGTAATACGCGTATTAGATGGTCGACTGTTGCAAACCACCAGAAAATAATTTAAATGGGCAATAACTCTGGACCGTGTGGATGTTTTGAAAACAATTTGACTGAAAGTTGCTGGTGGCTTAGCCACCAACAACTTTCAACCAAATTGTTTTCAAAATATTCAGAATATCCAAAGCTAAACCCCATGGAAAATGTAGTCTGCAAATTCCGCAGTCAGACGCTAACAAAGCATTTTCTCATTAAATCCCATCACTAAAATTTTAAAGCGTAACACACATGAAAGCAGCTGTTAAATAATTGGAAATAAACCTGTTTAGAAGCTGCAGCTTTTACAGGCCGCATACCAATTTTGGTAATAATTAACATAAAAGTTATTTTATTTTAAATTTGTGTACATTGCATATGGATGAAAGGATAACTATTTAGTGTTTTGCTTTCATCATTATTATGTCAGTCCATTTTCAAAACGTGTGCTACTTAATACTCGCGTCTTGACGATGCGGCATCTAATCGGTTCAACATTTCGACATCGAAATTTGACACACATATAAACTATTGAATATTTTGGAATTATTTAAAAGGAAGCTGTTACTGCCTCAACCACAACCCAGTATTCCTTACAGAGCATTCCTTACACAGTCAAGAATGTTTGGTTCATGGGATCCTGAGTTGAAAATATCGGAACATTAGTGGCAGGATCAATACGGCATGAACCAATCTTTAAAATGGACCAAATACTGAAATGTACACAATTTCATTTTTCTAACCCCTTGACCATCAAGCCGGCCAAGAAAACCGGGTTCTGTAGCAATGTCCAGTTGCAGACCACGAGAAAACAATTTTTTGAAAGTTTAACTCTGGAACGACTGGCTCGATAATCGAGCCAGTCATTCCAGTGATACATTTTCAAACGTATAATCCTCTCTTGGTGTGCACATCGATACTTTCTATGAGAGAATTGAAATTTTCTTGAACAAATTTGAAGGTTAAGGGATTAAATTATTAATAGATATAGACTATCAAACGCCTAAGTTCATCCTAGCATGCTCATCAATAGTGGATTCATGAAACTGCCCATACCCCTGGCACCAGGGCGGGCACCTCGGTGGCCCATACCGCCCATGTGTCTCGCCATATTGTACGCAACCGCCTGATCGCCTTCAACACTGACACCGGTATCGCCGCAGAAACACCTTTGACCGGGGATTAGACATCGTTTGCCTAGTGCTGGAAATCTGAAAACGAAATTGGGTCTCAAGGCGCATCTACATTGCATAATATCGAGTTCGCCACCGGGATTCATCATGGTACCGGGCATGTCCCCTGATAACTGCATCATCATTCCAATTTGTGAATTGAGCCCGATGTTTGCCGGAATAAGCATGTTGTTGGACATTGGCATTGTCTTCGGGCACATTTGTCTAGTGTCTGAAAATAGGATAACGAGAGAGATATATTATTGAATGGACCTTCCCAGTTTATCCATTCATCGTATGACGTCATAATGAACTACGCGATAATCAATGACGTCATGGATGGCGGAGATAAGTACGCCACGAACACATAATTGAAGACGGACTAAGCGTTGTTGTACGAATTGTATCGCTTTACTATTTATTACACATTCTGTTGAATATTTTGAATCTAATTTGACTGGACGCTGTTGCTACCAACAGCACCCAGTCAAATTAGTTTCAAAATATTCAACATCTTACTTGTATAGTTTTCTGGAAATTTATAGTCGACCGGCGATCGATCCCAGCACAGGCAAGTGTGGGTGGAGCTTAACAAGGGAAGAGCGTGGCATAGGTAAAACTGGAAAGGTCCATTGATTGACGCTCAAAGGCACGATGGAGATACGGAAATTGTCGCGCATGCGCTTTTTACTCAATGATTATGATTTTACGTTTAAATCCGAAACGTTGGATCCGAATGGCAGCAACAACGCCCAGTCAAATTACTTTCAAAATATTGAGCAACATCTTTATTAAATATTAAAGAGCTATAATTCTTACAACAATGCTTCGTCCGTCACCAATTATGCGTTCGTTCGTGACGTACTTATCTACGTCATTCGTGACATCATTGATTATGACGCCATCCAACACGTCACGTAGTTGATTATGACGTTATATGATCGATGGATAAACTGGAATTAAGGTAATATTATTTTGAAAATATTACTTTGTTTATTTACTATGATAGGAGTCATTTTAGATCGGTGCCGAATTAACTACTACAGTTAGCAACAGTTAGGCAGGTGAACGTGCCATCTGCAAGGTAATATTCTGTCTAATCAGCTAAATACTGAATTCTAAGAAAGTCAAATTCAAAATCAACTATACAGGTAAGCTGTAGCCTATTTTGTAATTAATTTGGAAGGAACATGTTACCGCATTGACAGTAATTGTTCCCAGTTAAATTAGGCCAGAGACGAACGCTTTGAATAATGCGGACTAATATCAATAGTAGTGCTATCTCATTAAATGGATGGCGGATTGGTAGTCAAATTATGTTGCTAATATTTTGTTCGGTACTGTGATAGACAACAACAGCTTTCAACAATAGATTAAAGCGATGCCTTGTATGAACAACTTTCGGCAACAGCCGTATCAAAATGAAGGTTCGGGATTAGGTCAAGTGAGAACATTGATGTAAGCTGCAGTCTCTGCAGCGTGCTCCCTCCCCCCAACACCCCGCCCCGCTCTCTCTGTCCCCCACCCCTCTCCTCTCTCTCTCTCCCTCTTTTCTGTCCCTCTCTCTCTCTCTCTCTCTCTCTCTCTCTCTCCACCAACATCCATATCCTTCAGACATCCATCTCTCCCTCCTCCGCCTGCTCTTTCTGTCTTTCCCTCTCTCTCTCCCTCCATCCCTCCCACCCTCCGTCCCTCCCTCCCTCCCTCCCTCCCTCCCTCCCTCCCTCCCTCTCTCTCTCTCTCTCTCTCGCTCTCTCTCCCTGGTATACGCGTCCGCTTTCCCTTTATCCACTTAGATCAATCATGTGTGCATCCTCTGTTTCACTTCGTCGATCGTTCTCTCTTTCCCAGGGACGGCGGCAGGTCTTTAAAAACGAGGAGGCTGACCCTAGAACGGGGGTGGGGTGGTTGTGGGGGTGGTCTGGGAGTCATCACCCCCGAAACTCTTGAAAATCGGATGACTTGAGAAGCTATTTCCTGGGTTCTGAGTAATAAAGAAACACCTAGATTCCGCTTTCACTTCAAAGATTTTTTATATTTCACTACCAATCGTGGTATTGAGGTCCAGGTTTGAGTTGCAAATGGATAGACCCACTTATGTCAGGTTAGTGTTCATTTCTTAAAGGTGAGACAATATATTTTAAAGGCTTACTTTACATAATGAGTGGCCGGGATCCCCTAGAGAAATGTGAAAACTAAATACTCTGAGAAGCCATTTCCGTCGTTCTGGTGATTAAAGAAGCACCTATATTTTCTTTACAGCACAAGAGCATTATAATGAGGGGGCTCTGCCCCCACACTCATACAAATGGTGGGGCTGCAGCCCACACAGCCCTTCGTCCTCTCTATCGCCACATATCCTTCCATATCTCTCCATCATTCTTTCCTTATCTCTCTCATAATCTATCGATTCATACATCTTTCCGTTAATCTCTTCACAATTTCCATCTCTCAAAGTCATTTGACGTTATGGCATGGTATACTTACTCATCGCTGCTGCATTCTGATTTTGCATGGGGTTGATTTGTCTGGCGACCCGAGGTAGAGCAAGCGTTACGGCTATAAAAGCCAGGAATAGCGAACAGAATGCCACCCGCAACATTTCTGAAACAAAGAATTTGACAGTCATCATCAGTCGGGTTTTTTAATTACCAGATTAGTCAATGGACCTTTCCAGTTTTAACTATGACCTGCCCATCTCTATCTAAGCTCCACCCACACCTCACTCGCATTGGGGACGATCGATCCCTGGACTCCATGACTGTCAATTTCCAGAAAACTTTACAGGCAAGCTGTTGAATATTTTGAAACTAATTTGACTGGGCGCTGTTGCTGCCTTAGGCAGCAACAGCACCTGCTCAAATTAGTTTCAAAATATTCAACAGTATGTTTATTAAATAGCAAAGAGATACAATCCGTACAACGTGTCGGACTATTACGCGCTTAAGACGGACTAAATCGAGTCATTCATGCTGTAATTGATTATGACGTCATCATACACGTCACGTAGTTGATTATGACGTCATATGACGTGATATGATAGAGCTGAAGTCATATGCTGAGAGGTTTAGCAGGGTGTGAGGTAAAATGACATATTGCAACTGGGATAACTTTCCAACAATTTCTCAATGGGGCTATGACGTGCTCGTAACGACGTATAGTCCCAGAACTCCGATTAGTTCTCCTGAGGTTAATACACGTCTGATCGTGCAGTGCCATGCATGCCCAGATTCATCAATGGTTAGGAGAACCGACCAATACATAGCTTCCCCACTGACAAAAGGCTACCGTATCATAAATTGAAAAGTAATTACAACACATACCCACAATGTATCGTTAAGGCAGATAACCGGCTCTGCACAGCTCGTCTTTCTGGGATGGAAAAGACGAGTCATCTCCCATTAGTTCGTTTCTCAAGCCATCTATTATCAATTCTCCGTAGTATTTTGACAGGGGTAAAAAGCGTGGGTGGGAAGGGATAGGGGGTGGGGGGGGGTTGGGGTGGGAGAGAGAGAGAGAGAGAGAGAGAGAGAGAGAGAGAGAGAGAGAGAGAGAGAGAGAGAGAGAGCGAGAGGTCAGCCTTCGGTGCCAGGCGTCAGAATTAAGATTCATAATCAGCTGTCTTCTTTGTAAGTATGACTGATGATATATATGATGTTGATAATACATTTCATGCGAGAAGATGGCATTTTCACGCATCCATTATGTCTGCTGTTGATGAAGCTGATAATGAGGGATGATTGGACTAGGATTGACCACCGACTGATTTGTAAGGCATTGCATTTTTCCAATCATTTAAGTTTTCAACGTCAACTTTCGTACAGAAAGACAGAGTTTATCTAGATTTTAAACTCAGGACACAAATGAAGCGACTCAGGTCACGATTAGTTTAATAATGTATAGACGCGTGCCTCGTGAAGAAGCTTTCCTATGGTTCATGGTCGTGGACGTGATCACGTAAACAAAACGTCTGATCTTGCTTCCGAACCATAGTACATAGTTAACCATTTCTCGAGACCACTACCGAAGCTATTTTTGGTTGATATGAGTGTCCAAGGGTTAAAAAGTTAAAATTTTAAACGCATTAGTGTTGCACACCTTTTGTCGCTAACACGAAGGGCCGTAATGTTTGCAGTGACTTTCGCTGAGGAAAGTCTGCACCACTTTTACGAGAAACCAAAATTTGATGTCTTAGGCGAACGTTTCATTGAGAAGGTAACATATTTTGAAATCACATCAGTTAACCTGGTCAGTTTTAGCTATGCTCCGCCCATCTCTAACTAAGCTCCCCTACACGCCGCTCACGTTGTTAGCTTCCAGAAAACTATATGGGTAAGCTGCTAAATATTTTGAAAGTAATTTGACTGGGTCAAACTGAGCGCCCAGTCAAATTACTTTCGACAGAATGTTTATTAAATGATAAACACATAAAATCCGTTGAGCGTGTCTGACTAGTAAGCGTTAAAGACGGACTAAATCGAGTCATTCATGCCATAATTAATCATGACGTCATCTTACACGTCACTTAGTTGATTATGACGTCATATGACGTCAGATGATGATTGATAGACTGGATTGTCCCATTCTTGAGGTGGAAGGATTTAATACCGCCATTGTATGTGAAAAGGAAGGCATTGTATTTAACCTCTCTTGTGACAACAGCGCCTCAAAGCGCTCAACGTACTACATGCTATATCAATTAAACATTTTGATGGTCAATATTTTTCAAGGTTTTTTAATTTTCGAAGACTATTTTTGTCCATTTACAACTAAATTTTTTTTCGCCGGTTTTACCATTGAAGGGGTAATGGTAAAGAAAATTAAAGTTTTTACTTGGCCAGTGTCTATCTGCAGGCCGAGAAAAGAGTATTTTTGAAAATTAACCACTAAAATGACTGGCTCGGTTACCGAGCCGGTCATTCTAGTGGTAAATATTTAAAAATACTCTTCTCTAGGCCTTTCAAATAGCCATGTCTGAAGACCACTGCAAAGTTGTTTTGGTCAGTTTGACCATTAAAGGGTTAAGTTGACACAGCGGGGGGGGGGGGGGGGGGTGGTGTTAATCCGCTTCATCTTAAGTTTGGAGTTTTTTATTTCCATCACGGGTTTTCTCATCGTCCTATCACACGGTCTCGCCCACCCACTAATGCTCTCGTATCGAGTCGAAGCGACGTGAGTGGGCGTATGTTAGAACGATGGGGTTTTCTTGGCTCTTGTCCATGCCACACAGGTCATACGGACCAAATGAGGTTTTAGAACGCACATGCACAGACAATGCTGTCTGTTACATGCTATCAGGACAAATAACGTTTTCTTCTGAAGGGGAAACGTTGGCAGTAAATATGGCCATCTAACATTTATACACTCAATATGTGGTTGTGATGCAAGCTCAAGATTATTTGGAATTGTGGAATATGCCTCACATCAGCGGTGAAAACTTGTATGCTTTTCGTGACCCGTGCAATTGCATTTTGTTCAGTTTGAAATAGTGAGCGGATTAAAAAACCCACGTGAAAAACCCTTGGGCTCTCTCTATGGAGGCACGGTTTATGATACCTCAGGCCGTGTTCTCACAAGAGCCATAATCAGGAATAACGGTGTTATGTTCAAAGTATTCAAATGACGTCTTAAGATATTTCTGAGCGGGACTGAAACACAATGGACTTATCACAAGCGCCAGAATTTTTCTGAAAGGCATTAGTTGCCAACGTAAAGGAAATTGTAAGCGCAAGGTATAATGAATTCGAATGTTTTAGGGTATGTGGCGATTGTCAGAATGGACCTTTCTAGTTTAAGGCTATGCCCCGCCCATCCCTAGTTAAGCTTCACCCAAAACTTGCTCGTGTTGGGATCGATCAATCGATCCCTGAACTCCCCGACTATCAATTTCCAGAAAAGTATACAGGTAAGCTGTTGACTATTTTGAAACTAATTTGACTGTGTGCTGTTGCTGCCTTTGGTAGTAGAAGCACCCAGTCAAATTTGTTTCAAAATATTCGACATTTCGAGTCATTCATGCTGTAATTGATTATCACGTCATCCTACCCACCACGTAGTTGATTATGACGTCATATGAGTGATGGAAAAACTGGAAAGCTCCACTGCAGTTTCCAAAATTTGTAGTCGATGTCCGAGGACTAGATAACCTTGACCTAGGTGTTGCATGGTGTTGATTGGAATTGATGAATATGTACATACATGAAGGATTAAAGGTGCATATTCACACTAAAATCTTGAAAATAAAATTGTTTTATGGTTTCATAAGCTTAAATTATATGCCTAGATGTAAGGAAACGAAAGCAATCTTAATATATGATGATTTCATTCCGTATAAATTAATATCATTTTTTTAAGTTGTGAAATTGCATTAAAGACACGATCGAGTCCCTAATTCAATTTCACAAACAAAATTTAAATTAATCTATACGGAATGAAATCATCATATGTTAAAAATTTTATTTCGATACATTGCGGTACACAATTTAAGCCTCTAAAAGTATACGATTAAGTTAAATAACAAGTTTAAAGTTAACAATTTTATTTTCAAGCATTTCGATCTGAATATGCACCTTTAATCATTATTAAAAAGCAGATTTAAAAACATCGAAATATGATGCCATTCCGAGGCTTGATGATGTAATATGACGTCATATCGATGTCATGGCGTCATTTTACGTACGACATAGTGTATTTCTAATAAGTTAATTAGCTTCATTCCATCTATTTAAAAACACGTTTCGGACGGAAATGCGCCGGTTAGGATGTAGAGGTCTTCATAGTCGATAGGCGACCATTTTGGATTTATGCCAATTAGCTACTTTCCATGAGTTAAGTGGGGGGGGGGGGGGTGGGGGGGGGGGTGGGGGTAAATTTAGCAACATAAATCGAAAAGAACTTGTAGGAACAATCAAAGCTAAAAATGTATATATGGCTAACTAGTTTAGCCGTACCCTGATGAATCGATTACAAAACAATAACTGAATAGAATGTAATAAATATCTCTTAATGACTACACGCTACTCAAGCGTGGCGAATAAGGAAAGAAACAGAACGTCACGCATGGCTACACGTACGTCTGATCGCTATCTATCCATATACGGTTCTGAAGACGAACACCTGTCATTTATACTGTAACTGTAATTAAAATATGTTTTTTTCCTATAGTTAATACTCCGAATAATAGTGACGATATAGCTCTTACCCGCGAGATAAGCATCTGTAGGGTTGGGGATGGTATACAACAATTAACTCTCTCGCTGCTGAGAGTCACCAGATATTAACTACAATCAGCAAAAACTCTCGCCTTGCTGATTATTTTGAAAACAATTTGACTAAAAGTTGTTGGCGACTTAGTCACCAACAACTTTCAGTCAATTGTTTTGCAAAATAATTAGTAGGACCAGAGATATAACCCTTAGAAAATGTCGTCTGCAAAATCTCAACAGTCAGACGGTTGATAAACATTAATTAAAGCCGCTAACAATTTCCATTTATAGCTGACTTTCCGACTATTTCCTGACATTAACCGTTTGAAACCGAAAACACAAAACAAAAATCATTTCCAATTTAACAATTATTCTGTTCAATATTTTAAAAATAATTTGAGAGGGCGCTGTTGCTGCTTATGTCCGCAATAGTTGGTTGACAGATTAGTTTCAGAATATTCAATATTTTATCTGTGGAGTTACCTTGAAATTAAGATTCCGGCAATTCAGGTTTAAAAGGGTTATCAAGTAAATCAATCAATCTTATGCACTGCGTGGTGATGTAGTAGTAGTAGTAGTAGCAGTAGTAGTAGTAGTAGTAGTAGTAGTAGTAGTAGTAGTAGTTAGTAGTAGTAGTAGTAGTAGTAGTAGTAGTAGTAGTGGTAGTAGTAGTAGTAGTAGTAGTAGTAGTAGTTTTTTTTATTATTGTCAAGCATTAGTTCTATGAACCATGTCTTTGACAACGCACTGGCACTAGGATGTAGCTCAATCATCATCTGGTGGAATGTAATTTTACATTTTCAATTTATTTCGACCCAAGTGGGGTTCGAACCTGGCAATTCTCCGGCACCTTCCGCCTAGCATTTGGGAATCGAGTGCTCTACCCACTGGTCCACCATCCAGAGGACAAAAATCCTCTTTCACAGGACCAGCTTCACCCGCCCGACTCAAAAGCACACGAATTGTAGTAGTAGTAGTAGTAGTAGTAGTAGTAGTAGTAGTAGTAGTAGTAGTAGTATTAGTAGTAGTAGTAGTAGTAGTAGTAGCCATAGCCGTAAGTCGTAAGTCGTAATCGTAGCCGTAGCCGTAGCCGTAGCCGTAGCCGTAGCCGTAGCCGTAGCCGTAGTAGTAGTAGTAGTAGTAGTAGTAGTAGTAGTAGTAGTAGTAGTGGTAGTAGTCGAAGTGAACGCACGCGTTTATTTAGCTCTGCAATTGCTGCCCGAATTTGCTAGTTTCTAGCGCGATTTTGTAGATAAATTTTATACATATATTTCGTATTAGTATTTCCTTTCAAACTTTATATTTAATTTGTAAATTCTTGTCTTGGTTGGAGCGCATTTTGTGTCTCCATTTTCTCAAGGCATTCCTCTTAGCTGGCGGTTTCCGCCATTTAATAGGGCTCCTCTTACTGTGGTCAATGCAATACATTTCTCGCTGCGCCAGTCTGCTATTTCTATAGTTCGTAGGCTAGCGCATTATATTTGGCAAGATCGCTTGAGTGAGTGGATTTAATTCCTTTGTCATTTGTAAGCACAAGCCTAGTTCTTTAACTATATAAATCCTTATAGTCAGTTGGCTGTCCCCGGTCAACTCGAACAGACTAACAAATATATGACTTGACTATTTAATCATATATTTGTTAGCATACTTTAATCGGCTAGGTGTTAGTGAACCACTTAGAAAGTGGTTCAAACTAACAAGTATACGACTGTACTCTCTATTCGTATACTTGTTGGTAGACGTCAGGGTTTCAAAAGGGGACACTATTTATTTAGTGTTTAGCTCTTTCCCCGACGTCTTGGTGTTATATATTTGTATTATATATTGTAGTAGTATGGGGTACTGCTTTTTATAAAACACCATGGCCACCTCATATAAGCGTACCCTGAGTCTTAAAATCACGACAAAGGCGTGGGGTGTTTCGGCAATTGAGGTGTATCATGGGTTGAAGGATGTAGTTGGGGCAGGGCCACGGGTCCTTCAAGGTCTTGTTAATGTTTCCAAATCTGTATGGAATGTCACCGTAGTTAATGAAAGTGTGAAGGAAAAGTTGCTTGACGAGGTCCTTGTCGTGAAGGGTGAGGTGTGTAATGTGGAGGAAATAGATTCTGATCGTCTATTAGTCAAGATGAAGGTTCCATTAGAGATCCCAGATGAACGGGTTATCATTGAATTGACCAAGTATGGCAAAGTGGACAAAGTAGAACACGAGACCTATCCATTTGATCGAACCTTAGAAAATGGCATCAGAAGAATTTGGTTTGAAAAGGTAGAACAACCTCTCCCAAGCAAGGTCACCATAGATGGTCGATTTATCTTGCCATTATGGTACAGGGGGCAAATCAAGGAGTGTAGAATCTGCTTAAGCACAGAACATCTTGCAACAGATTGCCCTAACAAAAACAAATGTCTAGTTTGTGGATCATCTGATCATTTTAAGTGGCGATGCCCGCAGAACAAATATGTCAAAAAGGGTGCTGATAAAAGTGCAGAGCAAGTTGTCTCTAAAGAGAATGTCATAGAACCGGTAGCTTCTGAGATTGTAGCTGAAATCCATACTAATGGGAAGCACGTTGCTAAGGAAAATGTCATCGAACCAGTAGTTGATGAGATTGTAGCTAAAGTCCATGTTAATGAGAAGCATGGGGAAAAAACTAAGAATCCAATCGCTGTAGTTGCAGGCGATGAAATAGAGGTTCTAGATGAGGGGCTAAGTCTTACTCCAGTAACAAGTCAATCCAAGTTTGATGAGAGAGAGGCTAGTTCCACACAAGTTGAAGATGATGATAAATACCCTCTGGAAGAGAGTTTTAATTTAGGACAAGTAAAATTCAGGTCGCAAGGTACTGAAACTAACTTTGATTTTCCACTGAGTACACTCAATCTAGACGATTTAAATAATATAGAGAAAGTAATTGGTGTCTCGGATCGATTGAGTGGAACAAAGCGACAGAAAGATGGAGAGAGTTCTGAATCAGAAATAGAGGAAAGTGATATAGAAGACGATAATATGTCAGTCGCTGAATCTGATATATCCATTCAAACACAGAGTTCTAAATCACCTGATGAAATGGTCATGTACAGGTCAGAGGCAGGAGAGGTGTTAGTTCCATATGTGACAGCAAATGGTGTTAAATATAGGCATCTGCGTCATGATTCAGATATATTAAAATATAAGCATTTGGAAAAAGTTGAGCTAAGTAATGCAGCGTTTGTGAGTAAAATAGGTAAATGGTCTAAGAGAGGGTCGAAAAAAACAAAATCTAGTTAGCTTAATAATGGCGGTTTTACACAGCATTTTATTACCTTTTATGCTAATTTGCACACTCAATTGTAGAGGCTTAAATAGTGACATAAAGCAACGTCACTTACTAGAGACTCTTAAAAATGAGCAGATTGACATTGCTTTGATACAGGAAACAAAAATTCAGAAGTCAGAATTATACGATAATTTAGAAAAGATTTCTGGATCCAGAATATTTTATTCGTTATCTCAAGATAATAGTGCAGGCGTAGCAATTGTTATACTCCCTCGATGTTCAGCCTATGTAAATATTATCTCTTCAGTATCAGGTGCAAATGGTCGCTGGGTGAGAGTCACGCTAGATATACAACAAACACGTATCACGTTGCTGTGTATATATGCACCTACATCTCATCAACTACGTCGTAATTTTTTTAAGGAGATGTCTAAAACAGCACTAGATAACATCACTGAAAACTTAGTAATGGGTGGTGACTTTAATTGTGTCTTAGACAAAGAAAATGACAGGAATGCAACTTCAACTTATACTGATACATCACATAGACTCTTAAAAGAAATATGTGATAATGAAAATTTAGTGGACACCTATAGAATATCAAAACCTCATGGTAAAGATCTTACATGTTTTTCGGTAGATGGTAAAGTTGGTTCAAGGATCGACAGAATTTATGGGAATAGTTTGTTAACAGGGTACTGGAGAGATGTTAATATTAAGCCAGTTGCATTCTCCGATCATAACATGGTTTGTGTAACCTTTGCCAATGCTGACTGGGTAACAAAAGGGGTCGGGTTTTGGAAATTAAACACAACTCTGTTGGGAGAAGAATTTTATAAGAATAATATAGAGAGTTGTTGGCAACATTGGATTAATAGGAAAGCATCATATAAGAGCACAGTGCAATGGTGGGAGGATGTTAAACTGGATTTAAAGTATGTTTCCCGAAAGTATGCTATTAGAAAAGCACAGGAAATACGCAAACGCAAGAAAACACTTCATCGATCACTGATGAAAATTAATGCTAAAGTAAATAATGGTGAAGAGAATTATTATGAATTACTGGTTAAAATTAAAAGTAAAATAAGAGATATAGAACAATATGAGTTTGAGGGTGCAAAAATTAGAGCAAGAGCCCAGATGCATGCAGAAGGGGAAAAGCCAACCCGATATTTTTGCGCATTAGAAAAAGCACGGGCAATAGATAAGGTGATGTGCTCATTAAACATGCCGGATGGTTCAACCGTCTTTACCAACAATGAAATGAGTACTATTGTATGCAATTACTATGAGTCATTGTACAAGTCAGGGGGAATTGATGAAGATGCAAAATTGGATTTGTTAGCAAATATAGACAAAAAGGTGTCAGACACAGGCAGTGAATTTTGTGATCAACCCTTAACACTAGAAGATTTAACTAAATCCCTTAAAGGTATGAAACTAGAAAAAGCACCGGGGTGTGATGGCCTTCCAGTTGAATTTTACCAAACGTTTTGGCACCTTGTAGGTCCAATAATGGAAGAATTAGGCACTGAAATTTTTGAGAAAGGCCATTTACCACCAACTATGGCTAGGGCATACGTAAGGCTAATATATAAAGGAAATGACAGACGTCTAATTCAGAACTACAGACCAATTTCTCTACTATGTGTAGACTACAAAATAATATCCAGAGCACTAACATTGAAACTAGGTAGTGTTTTAGGAGAAATCATTGGAACAGAGCAGACATGTGCTGTACCCAGGAGGACAATTCTAACCAATACCATGGTAATAAGAGACCTTATACAATTGGTTGAGAAGGATAGCATCCCTTCAGCTGTGATTGCCTTGGACAATGAAAAGGCATTTGACCGTGTGGAATGGGATTTTCTTTTTAATTCTTTGCAATCGTTTGGGTTAGGCTCAAACTTTATTAAATGGGTAAAGATTTTATATACGGATATCAAGAGTAGCTATTTAGTGAACAATCAATTATCCAGAGAAATTGTCTTAGAACGTGGGGTTAGACAGGGGTGTTCCCTATCGCCATTATTATTTGTTATTGTGATGGAATCACTTGGCATAGCATTGAGGCAAAATAATAACTTTCAAGGCATATGTATTCGGGGCATAGAAAGACCACTTAAGCTGTCACAATATGCTGATGACACAACTGTGTTTACCAGTTCAAACAATGATTTTGCAATTTTAAACCACGTACTAGAAAAGTTCCAAAATGCATCTGGTTTGAAGATCAATAAAGGAAAATCCAAAGGATTATTTCTGGGGCCATGGAAAGAGCGGAATGACCAGCCACTTGAAATCAATTGGTCTAATGATACCATTAAGATTTTAGGCATCTATTTTGGCAGGAAACCGAATACAATACAAAATTGGAATGAACGAGTATCTAAGCTTAAGAGAATATTAGCAAATTGGAAGCGTCGTCGTCTTTCAATCTTTGGTAGAGTGTTTGTTGTCAACAACTTGGCATTATCTGGGCTATGGTATACAGCATCTGTTGTACACATGCCAAAACATGTAGAAAAGGAGGTTAATGAGTTGATATTGTCATTCATATGGGAAGAAAAGAATCATTTAGTTTCCCATCGTGTTCTCAATAATGCTAAGTTAGAAGGAGGACTTGATTTAATTGATATTAAAGTGAAATGTGTTTCTTTAAGGTTAAAATTTTTGGATGATCTTATTACATCAGATGAGACGTGGGCATGTGTTTCACGAGCTCTCATGGAGAGAATTGTAGAACCATTTCTGGCGGAGCATGTTTTTACCTCAAAGAAGCCACCTCCGAATAGCCAAATGATACCAGATGTGTTTAAAGATCAAGTTAAGGAGTTAGAAATATTTGACAGATACATGCCTCCACCTACGTGCTGGAAGGAAGTACTAGAACAGCAATTGTGGGGCAATAGTAATATATGTTATAACAATGCAGTACTTTATCTACCGTCCTTTGCAAAATATGGCATTCAACATTTATCGGATATGATACACCCTCAAACACGTAGATGGATTTCAATGCAAGACGTAGCTAGAAAAACACATATGAGGCATATAGATGTCCAGCGGTTGCTAAATAAAATAAAACATGCTGTACCAATTGAATGGTTTCGTCTACCAAATGTAAATAATAATAGTTTGACTCCACAACCCGCATTAGTTCTTGATGATGAGATGTTAAAATACAAGATGAGATCCAAGGAATGGTACCATATTATGAGACGAAAACAAGTAACACCTCCCATAGCAATTAGGAGATGGGATGACTCAAGCTATAAACCATCCAGTTGGAAAAATGTATGGAAAATCTTACATTCTCCATCCATACCAAATATGGCTCGTGATTTATTGTGGCGATTACTACATCGACGGCTATGGGTGGGACACTTGACATACAAGTGTAATATTACGACTTCTGATAGGTGTTACTTATGTCAAACAGACGAGGAAACAATCGAGCATTTATTTGCGGAATGTCCAATATCGTCACAATTTTGGGACTATATCAGCCAAATCTTGGCAAAATTTGGAGCGAAGCCCATTGTTCTAGACACGCATGTAGTCTTGTTTAGAGAGTTTGGATCAAGCGGTGTAAATATCATAAAGTCTGAAAGGACTATTTTAATAACAATACTAACCATAGGTGTTTGGGCCATTTGGAAACATCGGTGTGCACAGACGAAAAATCCATCTATGGGCAATCACAATAGAGCAATAAAGGCAATATTTCGTTCATTGCTGCTGAATCATATTCCTTGCGAATATTTTAGATTAAAGCAGCATGGTAAAGAAAAAGTATTCAAGGACATATGGTGCAAAACAAACATAGTTTCAATGGAGTTGGGAGCTGTAAAAATAAATGAGCCTGCACTAGCTTAAATCATTTAATTACTACAGCTGATTTATCTGTGTCTTTTAATTGATCTGTGTCATGTAATTCATTTTAGTCTGCACTTTGATATTGTTATGTTTAATAATTCATGTTAAGAAATAAACAGACTGGGGTAATTTAATAATCAATCGATAAAGTAATTTGCCATTGAATTATAAAATTGTCCCAGGTAATTTAGGAATTTGCACAGAGTTTTATAGGGTTATTTGTTCCCGGGTAATTTACAAAACCTTACAACAAAGTAAATCAAAAATGGAAACAAGAGCGCCATCTATTTCCATCTATTTTTCTGTAATTTTCCTGCTGACTATATATGTTATGCTACCCGAATGCTACTACGCCCGCTGATCTTTAAGACTCAGCCCACTGGCGTCAATGATTGACTTATTTGTCATTGATTGACGAGTCACTTTTCATTTGTTGAATAGTTGCACTCGCCACACGGGTCTACTACCACACATGGATTGAATGGTAATTTACAAACCCTTACAATAAAGTAAATTGAAAATTTAAACAAGAGGGCCATCAATTTTTCTGGAATTTTTCTGCCGACTATATGTATTATACTACCCAAATGCTACTACGCCCGCTGATCTTTAGAGAATCAGCCCACTGGCGTCAATGATTGACTTATTTGTCATAGATTGACGAGGCACTTTTCATTTGTTGGATAGTTGCACTCGCCACACGGGTCTACTACTACACCTCGGTTGAATAGTAATGCCTTTGGTAAGTTTTGTTTTGCTATCGGAGCTTTATCAGCATATTGTTTTGTATCTATACCTTTTAAGCCATATGTATTTATAGATTGTATTAATGCTCATTATTTATCATTGTTTTGGTGTAATATTAATCAAGATTACTAGTTCACCAGGTTTTTTTCTGGGGGTTTGCAAGCCTTTTTAAAGGAGTTCCTCCGTGAAGTTTGTCCGACTGCGTCAGCGTCGGTTTTTCAAAAAAAAAAAAAAAAAGTAGTGGTAGTAGTAGTAGTAGTAGTAGTAGTAGTAGTAGTAGTAGTAGTAGTAGTAGTAGTAGCCATAGCCTTAAGTCGTAATCGTAGCCGTAGCCGTAGCTGTAGTAGTAGTAGTAGTAGTAGTAGTAGTAGTAGTAGTAGTAGTAGTAGTAGTAGTAGTAGTAGTAGTAGTAGTAGTAGTAGTAGTAGTAGTAGTAGTAGTAGTAGTAGTAGTAGTAGTAGTAGTAGTTTTATATTGCCAAACACATTAGCTCAGTAGTAGTAGTAGTGGTAGTAGTAGTAGTAGTAGTAGTAGTAGTAGTTTTTTTTATTATTGTCAAGCATTAGTTCTATGAACCATGTCTTTGACAACGCACTGGCACTAGGATGTAGCTCAATCATCATCTGGTGGAATGTAATTTTACATTTTCAATTTATTTCGACCCAAGTGGGGTTCGAACCTGGCAATTCTCCGGCACCTTCCGCCTAGCATTTGGGAATCGAGTGCTCTACCCACTGGTCCACCATCCAGAGGACAAAAATCCTCTTTCACAGGACCAGCTTCACCCGCCCGACTCAAAAGCACACGAATTGTAGTAGTAGTAGTAGTAGTAGTAGTAGTAGTAGTAGTAGTAGTAGTAGTAGTAGTAGTAGTAGCCATAGCCTTAAGTCGTAATCGTAGCCGTATCCGTAGCCGTATCCGTAGCCGTAGCCGTAGCCGTAGCCGTAGCCGTAGCCGTAGCCGTAGCCGTAGCCGTAGCCGTAGCCGTAGTAGTAGTAGTAGTAGTAGTAGTAGTAGTAGTAGTAGTAGCAGTAGTAGTAGTAGTAGTACCCATAGCCTTAAGTCGTAATTGTAGCCGTAGCCGTAGCCGTAGCCGTAGTAGTAGTAGTAGTAGTAGTAGTAGTAGTAGTAGTAGTAGTAGTAGTAGTAGTAGTAGTAGTAGTAGTAGTAGTAGTAGTAGTAGTAGTAGTAGTAGTAGTAGTAGTAGTAGTAGTAGTAGTAGTAGTATTAGTGGTAGTAGTAGTAGTAGTAGTAGTGGTAGTAGTAGTAGTAGTAGTAGTAGTAGTAGTAGTAGTAGTAGTAGTAGTAGTAGTAGTAGTAGTAGTAGTAGTAGTAGTAGTAGTAGTAGTAGTAGTAGTATTAGTGGTAGTAGTAGTAGTAGTAGTAGTGGTAGTAGTAGTAGTAGTAGTAGTAGTAGTAGTAGTAGTAGTAGTAGTAGTAGTTGTAGTAGTAATAGTAGTAGTAGTACCCATAGCCTTAAGTCGTAATTGTAGCCGTAGCCGTAGCCGTAGCCGTAGTAGTAGTAGTAGTAGTAGTAGTAGTAGTAGTAGTAGCAGTAGTAGTAGTAGTAGTAGTAGTAGTAGTAGTAGTAGTAGTGGTAGTAGTAGTAGTAGTAGTAGTAGTAGTAGTAGTAGTAGTAGTAGTAGTAGTAGTAGTAGTAGTAGTAGTAGTAGTAGTAGTAGTAGTAGTAGTAGTAGTAGTAGTAGTATTAGTGGTAGTAGTAGTAGTAGTAGTAGTGGTAGTAGTAGTAGTAGTAGTAGTAGTAGTAGTAGTAGTAGTAGTAGTAGTAGTAGTAGTAGTAGTAGTAGTAGTAGTAGTAGTAGTAGTAGTAGTAGTAGTAGTGGTAGTGGTAGTGGTAGTGGTAGTGGTAGTGGTAGTGGTAGTGGTAGTGGTAGTGGTAGTGGTAGTAGTAGTAGTAGTAGTAGTAGTAGTAGTAGTAGTAGTAGTAGTAGTAGTAGTAGTAGTAGTAGTAGTAGTAGTAGTAGTAGTAGTAGTAGTAGTAGTAGTAGTAGTAGTAGTAGTAGTAGTAGTAGTAGTAGTAGTAGTAGTAGTAGTAGTAGTAGTAGTAGTAGTAGTAGTAGTAGTAGTAGTAGTAGTAGTAGTAGTAGTAGTAGTAGTAGTAGTAGTAGTAGTAGTAGTAGTAGTAGTTTTATATTGCCAAACACATTAGCTCAGATTTTCCATGTAGGGAATACTACTTGTTTATATTTTACTTGAAATTTGCTATTTGTTTTGTTGCTTTTGGTTAGTTCCTTTAAGGAAAGAAAGAGATGGTAAGCATTAACACTTCTCTCGACAAACCTATGCATCATGGTTCTATGAAACGTAGTGTACAGAAAACGAATGTAAAACAAAATGAATATGTTAAAGCTCTTTACTTTACTCTACTCCTTCGACACACACCATATTGTAACATAATCTGGAATGGTGCACATGAAATTCAACTAACACAGCTAAAACGGTTACAGAAACAAAGTTTTAAAATGTTCTCTAAAACAGCAAAGGGTGAAGAGATCTTCAAGACAGAAGACATGTTGAAACTCACAGATATTGGGACTCTGCAATCAGACACATTGCTAAGACAACTACACCATGATAACCTCCCTAAATCCCTATCAAAATTATTTAAGAGCAAAACAGATGTTCATGCACACACCACTAGATCAAATAATAAATTGCACACCCAATATTTCAGAACAGAATTTGGTAAACACAAAAATCTCAATCTCTGCAACCAAGCTCTGGAATGAAACTGAACCAGCGGTGCAAACGCTAATACACAAACAGAAATCATACAGGAACACAATTAAGAAATTACATCATAGGCAGATATTAACACTTACAAACACACATTATAAAGTTCACAGTCATTACGTAAACACCTCATCCCATTAATATCACTTCTACTACTTCCAGTACCCTTACACCACCATGACATCATCTAATTCCAGTCTGGCCATGAACATTGAAAAGCGCACCAGTCATCACAGAAAATCACTTTGCCCCTGGTCCATCCCCAAATATTTTCCATGTTTTGCAATGTGTTACCGTCCCGGCATATCAGGCAATAACTCCACTATGCTATCCATCATGACACACATCACTCTTCCAAACATCAACTGTACCAAAAAAGCATAATCTTTGTCACCCATATGATGACATATGTCTAATATTAACCAATCATATTCTGTACCGCCCCAGTGTACATTCTGGGCATGCCGTTAGAGATTGACTATGCCGACGATGTGAACTTCATAAACGATGAAAAGAAACCGTTGACGAAATACTCCCAGTAAATTAAATTGGGAATCTCTTTATGAATGAATAAAAAAACAGAGTTCACCCACATATGTACAAAGCAGGAAACTATTGAAAATGACAGAAAACATTGCTGCGGCGAACAATTGGGAAAAAGTAAAATCCTGGGCTCTGTGGTACTGCTGATATTGCTGCACACTGCATCATGGGGGCATAGCTTTCCAGTCTTTCCGGAAGCTATGGGTGCATGCGGCCACAAATACCATACCATCAGTGGACACCGATGACCAAGCAGCATAATTTTCAATGACACATGATACAAGATGTGTAATACATTGCAGCTGTCTGAAAAAGTCGGCCAATAAAAATGGTCGAAGTTTGGCATGTACCAAAGCAGCACAAAAAGGCTCGGAATTCGTCCGACTGGGAGGCAGCCATGAGACCATATAAAGCCATGAGAGATTAAGCACACTGCGAGGTAATCTCAAGAAAATAGGACCTGGCACACTCAGATCAAGAATGGACCCAAGGAAGCTAAAAATCTTTGCTGAGGACATACATTAAGACTACATACATACAAGAGTTAAACTAAAAATGAGAATCTCTTTATAAAATGAATCCAGAAGAGAGGTCACCCACATATCTATCGATAAAGCATGAAGCTAAAGAAAACTAGATTGATCGATCGATGACGCCTCATTGCAAATCCCCGCGTTCACCGCTTTTAACTTTTGACACACCCCACAACTCACCGCCAGGGGCGGAGCCAATTGTACATGCCATTTTGCACTCCACGACCATATGGGTAACTCACATACCAAATTTGCTTGAATTCCGTCCAACAGTGTCAGAGGAGTTGCATTACAGTCAATTGTATGACCTTTTGACCCATCCCCCACCCCTGGTGGCGGGGCCAAATGTAAATGGGCTCATCCACTCTACATTGATATGGGTAACTCACATCACAGATTTGGTTGAATTCCGTCCAATGGTTTCGGAGGAGATGCATTACAATCAATTTCTGCAGGTTAAAATTTGACCTTTTGACCCCTCTCCCAGCCTCTGCGGGGGTGGGGGGGGGGTGGGGGAGCCAACTCTAAATGGCCTCTTGGACTCCACAATCATAGGAGTAACGCAGATATCAAATTTGGTTGAGTTCCATCTAACGATTTCAGAGGAGTTGCATTGCAATCAATTTCATGACCTTTTGACCCCACTCCAACCCATTGGGGCCAGGGCCAAATGGAAATGTGCTCATATACTCCACATTGATATGGGTAACTGAATTTCATCCAACAGTGTCAGAGGAGTGGCATTACAATCGATTTTGACCCCACCCCCTCACCAACCCCTGGGATCGAGGCCAAATGTAAATGTGCTCATGTACTCCACATTGATATGGGTAATCCATGGACCAAATTTGCTTGAATTCTGTCCAACACTTTCGGAGGAGATGCATTACAATCACTTTCTGTAGGTTAAAATTTGACCTTTTGACCCCTCCCCGCACCATGGAGGCGGAGCCAACTCTAAATGGCCTCTTGCACTCAGCAATTATATGGGTAACTCAGATTTCAAATTTGGTTGAGTTCCATCTAATGATTTCAGAGGAGTTGCGTTACAACTGATTTGACCTGTTGACCCCTACCACGCCCCCTGGGGGCGGAGCCAAATCTAAATATCGTCTTGCAAAGCGGAATCATATGGGTAACCCACATACCAAATTAAATTTAATTCCACCCAATGGGTTGGGAGGAGATAACGTGACAGACGGACGGACAGGCGGACAGACGGACAGACGGACGGAGGCGATTACAATATCCCCGACGTTTTTTCAAAACGTGGGGGGTAATTACGACCTATTTTATGGTGGCAAACCATGGAGGAAGAGAAAAATCATAGCCCCACTGCTCTGCAGTATTGCTGACATTGCTGCACGCTGCGTAATGGCGAACATTGCTTTCCAGTCCTTCTCGAAGCAGTGGATTCGTAGATCAAAGATGCACTTGACAAAATGAGTACATTTGTACAATGCAACCTGCGTATCCTTGATGGTGTATAACTGTAACAGCTGGGCAGATCCAAAGGCAGATCTAGACAAACTTGATGCCTGCCCCTGAAAACACCGCCACACTTTCACTGGACACCGATGGACGGACAGCATAATGTATAACAATGCACTATGCAAAATGTGTAATACATCACCGCTGTCCGTAAAAGTCATGCAGCAAAGATAATCCATGTGTTGGCATGTTCTAAGCATTTCAGAAGACACAGCCGCACAGAGAGCATTGGAAATCAACCTACTTGGAGCTAGTAAATGTAAAGTCAAGAGAGGACGCCATTGCATAAATCTGTTGAGCGTGCAGGGAAAGTGACTTCAAGGGAACAGGACAATGCACGCTCAGATCAAGTATGGACCTGAGGAAGCTAGTGATTTTGGCTGAGGACAAGACATATTGGTCAAAAGTGAAGAAAGACTGGTTGCAGCTGTGGAATGATTCTACTACAATAGCCGCAGAATACAATAGGTGCATACATACATATATGTACTAAACCCGTACTTTGACGTACATTTTACTAAAATGTTTCAAAGGCTTGGATTTTCTGCGAATTTCTTTGTCAAAAGAAAAATGTGTTAAATAATTCGCTTTTTAATTCCATATTAATAACACGTGACCATCTGCTATTCAGTGCTTTAAACCAAAATACCTTCATGTTTTGCCTATATACGGCTCGTTCGTCTTCCGTATACATGATAAGAGGATGTGAACATAGACTTTGTTTGGTAACTATCACAAGTACTTAGAGTAGGTATGAAATTATCTAATTTACCGAAAGACCTTCCACATTTCTGAACACATCCTCCACTCAAAGTTCTCTAGTTATGATCAATGATAGGGGTTCATTTCAACTCTGTGTCTTATGCTATACCAAGTGGTGTTAAGTCTAGTCTTTATTACTAGTGTTCCTGTGAAATTTGTTAACTTGTGATTTTTCTACCCCATTAATCCTTTCACGACGAAGCCGGCCAAAACTGGCCAGTTTCCGGCCAAGAGAAGACAAATTTGGGATAACCGAGCCAGTCATTCCAGTTGTAAATTTTCAAAAATAGTTTTATTTTGACCTGCAAATGGACATTCAATAAGTACATATTTTAATTTAAAAAAAAATATTTACTCATTAAATGGTTAAATGTAGGTGTGGGTGGGTGGGTGTGTGGTGAAATGATTCTTTGGGAAGTAGCTGATTTCAGCCTGTATGTTTGAAGTAGACTTTGTAATCTAAATATCTGGTTGCATTAAACGTTCAACTTTTATAGATATTTAAATCTAAAAAGTCCATCAACTCATGACTATTTGCCTTAAGCTTAATGTTAAGAGCTTCACTTTTGAGAAAGTTAAGAAAATGTTTTTAAAGTCTTCTGTAGAGTAGGGCAATATACGCCGAAGATGTCATCCGGATGCGAAATATAATTGAGAGGCTTTTTGAGACATTTGGTTAAACACTGTATTCTCATTCTGCAATGCATAGATATTAGCAAAACTTGGACTAAATCATTTTCCCATCGATAATTTACAAATTCGTTGATAAAATCTCGCAATTAAACTGAAAATCATTTTCTTTTAAACTAAGCTCCAAAAGGGCTAGAATTTCTTTTGTAGCCCTCTGTTTGTCTGGATACTTTTCGAAGGCTTTACGAACTGAGCTAAAACCTAAAGACAATATTAATAGTTGAGTACATGGCATCAAAATCTAGTTCAGTAGGAGAGTTATTTTTCCCTATTTCCACTTATCACCATGGTGTCGGAAATCAAATTTGAAAAGATAAATAGAAAAATGTCCTCGTGTACACATGTGTAGACCAGCACCGCTTACTGGTGCACGCATGTCGGAATCGATTTATATACTTTGAATACTGAATTAACAGAATCCCAATTTCAAGGTAACTACACATGTAAGCAGTTGGATATATTGAAACTAACTTGACTATAGAGATGTTGCTGTCTATGGCAGCAATAACTCAAGCCAAATTAGTTTTAAAATATTCAACAGAACATTGTATATTTCCACTCTATCCACCCAGCATATGACGCCATAATTAACTACATGACGTGTATAATGACATCATAATCAATGACGTCATGAATGACGTAGATACATACTCATGAACGCATATTTGAAGACGGGCTATACGTTGTTGAACGAATTGTATGTCTTTACTATTTAATAAAAATTATGTTGAATATTTTGAAACTAATTTGACTGGGCGCTGTTGCTGCCATAGGCAGCAGCAGCACCCAGTCAAATTAGTTTCAAAATATTTAACGGCTTATCTGTATAGTTTTCGGGAAATTGATACTCAGGGAGTACAGGGATCGATCGATCCCAACACGAGCGAGGTGTCGACGGAGCCTAGCTAGCGATGGGCGGGGCTTAGAAAAAACTGGAAAGGTCCATTGACTATGATGTCAGATACTTGAGTGACAGATTGGATCCCTCCATTGAACCCCGGTTATTGTGCCAAAAGCAGCTGGATATGGAGATCTAGTAAGCCAATAGAGGAATCCAATCTGCCACTCAAGTATATGACGTCATAATCAAATTCGCCACATGTAGGCTGACGTCACAATTTAAATCGTCATGATTGGCGTATCTAAGTCTGTGAGGAACTCTTAATAATCCGTCACGTGTACGAACCGTATGTCTTTACTACCTAATAACCATTATGCTGAATATTTTGAAACCAATTTGATTGACCGCCGTTTCTGCCAATGGCAGCAACAGCAGCCAGTCAAATTAGTTTCAAAATATTCAACGGCTTACCTGTACAGTTTTCTGGAAATTGAGATTCAGTGTTCGCTAGATCCCAACACGGGCAACGCGTGGTCGGAGCTTAGCTCGAAATCGGTGTGGCATATATATAGTTAATAATGGATTAATCTATTATTTATAGAGGGTTAATCCTTTTAAGTCGGAATTTCCCAGATCTCAGTTTCAAGATAACTATACAGTTAAGCTGATTGGTAATTCTGAAAATAATTTTATAGCAAGTTGCCAGTCAATTTAGTTTCAAAATATTCACATTATTTGTTAAATTGTAAATGAGATTTGAAGTTTGCAGTTCTGGTGCAAATCCTTATTTCAGTAGGCAACTACATTTCAAATTCCCCTCAACAACAGATGATTAATATCCTGATCATAAGGGGATGTAGCTAATGCTAAAGTCATTTCCCACGAAATCTCCCCCCCCCCGCCCACCCCCAACCCCGTTCGTCAGGAACGTTTAACTGACGACGGATTAAGCGTCGTTGTACGAATTGTACGGCTTTCCTATTTAATAAACATGCTGTTTAATATTCTGAAACTAATTTGAGGCAGAAACAACACTCAGTCAAATTAGTTTTAAAGTAGTCAACAGCTTACTTGTATAGTGTTCTGGTAATCGAGATTCAGAGAGTGCAGTGATCGTTCGATCCCAACAAGGTCAAAGCTTGGTTGGATCATAGTTTGAGATGGGCGAGGCATAGCTAAAACTTGATTCGTCCATTGTTTAAAGGGAGACAACGACTTAAGGCACCCACTTAAGACCTGGATATTTAGTATATCGATTTCCAATCAAACATATGCACCCTTTATACGAACGTGGACACGAAACTATTGATGGCAACCCCTGTTGATGTCAACGTCATCATGTGTTAATCATATTTACAGATGATGTAAGTGAAGTTCAAGTTATCTTTTTTTCTTCCAGGCTATACGATATCACATGGGAGTAAATCTATTTACATTATATAGTGGAGTTGGAGAACGTTTTCAACCCTTCAGAGAAGCACCTCTAAGATAGTCATGGCTCAAACACATCTAGGTGTAAGCGGCCAATAAAACCAACGAACGAACGAACGATTTTCATTTTACGGTTAAAGGATCAATCTAAAAGTAGAGGCGTGGCTTCCTCGAGAATGCTTTTCTCGATCTCGTATCGAAGGAGATCTCGCGAGATACGAATGTTAAAAGGTGACTAATCTCATCTCTTGATTGCTATTCAGGTGATCTAATATGCCACTCATAAACTATACAGGTAGTTGTAGGCTTTTTATCATGACGCTATAGAAAGATATTCATGCTTTAGTAGCTAAATGTTGCTACAATTCTGTAGACTATGATGGCTGTCATGATTTACTTTTCAACCAATCTTATCAGAAAAAGCCTGGCGTGTCTACCTCGGGATATACGCTCAGTCATAAAGGTGCCAGATAGGTGTCAGTTTTGCAATGTAGTATAAAAGCAATCACACAGGTAAGCTGTTGAATATTCTGAAACTAATTTGGCTGGAAGTTGTTTCTGCCATAGTTTCCAGTCAAATTAGTTTCAAAATATTCACAGAGTGTTACACAATAAAGAATTTAAAGCATTGGCACTTACGTGACGACATCACACGCTATCGCTTGAGAAGACAAAATGATGGCGATCACTGTTCCACATTTACACGATGTTACAAAGCAGATCGTTGTGATACAGAAACCGGGAATGTGACAGGATATGAATGCAATTGAATCTATAAATCACAATCTATCGATGAAATATAGCATTTGAGATGAGATTAGCATCGCTTTAAGTTATCTGCATTGTTCCATAGAAAACCGAGATCTATTTGTTTTTGCTCCAAAACCGTAATCAGGTAAGCTGGTCAATGTATTTTAACGAGTACGACAGAACGTTGCTGCTGCCTTAGGCAGCAATGCTCTTCGGCCAATCTAGTCCAAATACACTCAACACCATAGTATTATACGTAGCTAGATCTGTGTGCCTTCTATGCCCCGCCCATCCCTAGTTAAGCTCCACCCATTCATTGATCAAGTTGGAATCGATCGATCCCCGAACACTCTGACTATCAATTTCCAGAAAACTGTACAGGTAAGCTGTTGAATATGTTGAAACTAAGTTCACTGGGTGCTGTTGCTGTCTATGGCCCGGCCAAATTATTTTCAAACCATTCAACAGAATATTTATTAAATAGTAAAGACATACAATTCGTACAACAAAGCTTAGTTCGGCTTCAATTAAGCGCCCGTGACGTACTTATCTACATCATTCATGACATCATTGATTATCACGTCATCCTACACGTCACGCAGTTGATTATGATGGACGCCATATGATGGATTTATTAACTGTTAATTAACTCCGTCATACACGCTTAATAGTGCCCTCAAGTTGTACGAATTGTATGTCTCTACTATTTAATAACCATCATTTGTTGAATAGTTTAAATCTAATTTGACTGGGCACTGTTGACAATATTCTACAGCATACATGTATAGTTTTCTAAAAGTTTATATTCAAGGAGTTCATAATTCGATCGATCCAATCACGGGCGAAGAGTGTGTGGATCTTAGCTAGAGATTGGCGGGACATGGCCAAAACTGGATTCATCCATTGATCTTCCCCGTCCAAAACCTGCTTGAGACGTGAGCACACACGAAAGAATACGCATTGCTTTCTTTATAATGTTATTACTATCAGCCGGTTCAACAGGTCATAAATTGTTGTTTATTAATAGACCTGTACCATCCCTAAACTGACAATCTTTAATCGTACATGCAATGGTTTACCGACATTAAACTATAGGAAAAACACCCACGTGTACTAAAAATTACTAATTATTCAAAATGTAGACGGAATGAATTACAGATGGCGAACTTCAAACGCAAGCGCGTCTATATTTGTTATTAGAGAAGATTAGTAACTCCGTTTCTGATATGGAAATATGTTTCGATGAATTAAATCTAGAGAGCAATTTGCATGCGTTAATAAATGCAGCTATATTTATTACTAATTAAAAATATACGTTGTTTGATAGTAAGAAGTTAATATAAATTAACTCTTCCAATTTTATGCCGAAGCCCGCCAAAAACCGGCCTCTGCAGTGGCTTCGAGGAATGCCCATTTGCAGGCCAAGAGAAGACTATTTTCTGAAAATTTACCGCTAAATTCAAACTTAATTTCAAAACTAATTTGACTGGGTGCTGTTTCTGCCTATCGAGCCAGTCATTCGACTGGCTCGATAGGCAGAAACAGTACCCAGTCAAATTAGTTTCAAAATATTCAACAGCTTACCTGTATCGTTTTCTGGAAATTGATAGTCAGAGCGTTCTGGGATCGATCGATCCCAACATGAGGGAGGTGTGGATGATATTTAACCAGGGATGGGTGGGGCATAGCTAAAACTGGACAGGTCATTTAGTGGTAATGGTGTAATAGACTAGAGACAACCGCCTAGATATGGCCCAATGCCACATGGAAATTATGGACTCAATATAAACCAAACAATGTCGAGAGAATCTCGTTAGCTGCGGATTCCGGATTTTACGGATTTTCTAGATTGTTGTGGAATCCTACTGTATGATCACAACCTTTCTTGTGCTAAGATTTAAGCCAAAGCAGACCACTAGTTTCCGAGATATCCATAGATCTAGAATTTCATCCGATTCTGAAAGTTCCTTCGTTGAGTTAAAATTTAAACCAAATCCGGTTAGCAGTTTTTTTAGATACAGCCGAAAATAAACCTTTTATTGACCGACCGACCGACCGACTGACCAACCGACCGACCGACGACCGTCCAACTGACCGACTGACCGACTGACTGACCTACGACCAACTGACCGACTGATCAACCGACCGACCGACCGAGCGACCGACCGACCGACCGACCGACCGACCAACCGACCGACCGACCGACCGACCGACCGACCGACCGACCGACCGACCGACCGACCAACCGACTGACAGACCAACCAGCCAACCAACAGACCGACCGACAGACCGACATACTGACTAAGAGACACGACGGTTTATTGAGCCGTTATCCGTAGCGAAAATCTAATATCGTGGTTGTCTATGAAAAGATAGTTCCTCAGGCAATCCAAATTCGGCGTCAGTGGGCAATAATATTATATTTTGGTAATCAAAAAATAGAGACGCAGCTTTGCACCAATGATACACCTCTAAAGTAATGACCGGCCATCTTGTTACGTCACTACAACGACAGTTACACAGACGCCTCTTCGGAGACCAACCAGGTCGGGACCAAGTCTATCTCCGTGGTGTGTCTATCAACGCACAATTGACCTTTTCAGTTCATCCATCCATTATATGAAGTCATATAATCAAGTACGCGGCGTGTAGGATGACGTCATAATCAATGATGCGATGAATGACGTAGATAAGTACGTCACGAACGCTTAATTGAAGACAGACTAAGCAGTGTTGTACGAATTGCATGTCTTTACTGTTTAATAAATATGATGTTGAATAGTTTGAAACTACTTTGACTGGGCACTCCAATCAAATCAGTTTCAAAATATTGAACAGGTTACCTGTATGGGTTTCTGGAAATAGATAGTCAAGGAATTCAGGAATTGATGGATCCCAACATGGACACACCATGTGTGGAGCTTAGCTAGGGATGGGCGGTGCATAGCTAAAACTGGAAAGCCTCATTGTCGATCGTGTTGCTTTTGATATCATCTTAGCAACTGCATTATTAGCTTCATGCAGAGATTAAAATCAACGCTCTCCATTCAGTGTTTCATGCACTATCATCATCTACACAATGTCAGAAAATTCTTGTCCTCGTCGTCCTCATTTTCTGTGACATTGTTTTAAATTTTAAGATGAATGAAGAGGGACTATTTTTCTGCTAGTCATTCTTTATATAGAATACTATGAGGTGCCTTATATCAGCTCGTTCTAGGTGAAATCATATTGTCTGGAATGCAGTGTAATTCACCGTTCCAGTTTTAGCCCATCACGAGCTAAGCTCTACCCACACTTCACTGTGTTGGGATTCATCGATCCCAGAATGCCCTGACTATCAATTTCCTGAAAACTATATGGTTAAGCTGTTGAATATTTTGTAACTAATTTGGCTACAACAGCGCCCAGTCAAATTAGTTTCGAAATATTCAACATGACATCTATTAAATGACATGCAATTCATACAACAACGCATAGTCCGTCTTCGACTATGTGTTCGTGACGTACTTATCTAAGTCATTCACAATGACGTCATTGATTGCTATTCTATACGTCACGTAGCTGATTATGACGTCATATGATGGATGGATACAGTAGAAAGTCCCATTCTCGTGCCCTTTCACGATTCAATTCTCTGTACCACCAAATTCTAGTGGAAATTGCTACGCCAATGACCACTCATTGCACATGAGATAATTTTCACGATCTCGTATCGAATGAGATCTTACGAGACACGAATGATGATTTGGCTACATGTAGGAAAGAAAATCTGAACGAAAGAACACGAGCTTCGTATACTATCATACAGAAAGGTCGGAGAATAACGGTAAACCATTCGAGCTATGCTACGCCCATTTTCATCTTAGCTTCGCCCACTTTTGACTCGTATCGAAATCGAATTGACTCTTTTAAACCGTTTAATTTCAATATAGTTATACAAGTAAACCGCAAAACTAATTTCGATGGGTAGCTGTTGCAGTCTATGGTTTCAAAATATTCAACACAATGTTTATTAAAGACATACAATCCGTACGGAAGTATACATAGATTATGACGTCAGATACTTGAGAGTGACGTAACCAATACCTCAATAGCACTATTTCGTTTGACAAACCCCATCATTTATAACCGATGTCACGGGTTTATACATACTTCTGAAACATATCAGATACATGCAATTGACCTTTCCAGTTTTAGTTATGCCACTAGCTAAGCTCAGCCCACATCTCGCTCGTCCTGGGATCGATAGATTCCTAAACTCCCTGACTATCAAATTTCAGAAAACTAAACAGGTAGGCTGTTGAATATTTTGAAACTAATTGCTTTCAGCAACAGCGCCCAGTTAAATTAGTTTCAAAATATTCAACAGTATGTTTATTAAATAGTAAAGTCATACAATTCGTACAACAACGGATAGTCCGTCACCATTTATACGTTCTTGACAAACCTATCTACGCCATTCATTACGTCACTGATAATGACGTCATCCTACATGCCATGCAGTTGGTGATGACGTTATATGACGTCAGATGATGGATGAATAATCATAAACTGGAAAGCTCCGTTGTTTCCAACAGAAAGGAAGTGTACCAATAACTATTGGCCATGGTGAGCGAGAACTGAATGCCCATTGTGAAGATGTGTCAATGTTAGTTGTGAAGTTTGTCTGTCTGTCGATCTTTGTGTATTTTGGGTAAATTTGTGACATTTCAGGCAAAGCTGCATAAATAACAAGGATGGTTGATCTAGCTTGTTATCAACACACGCTAAAACGGTGGGTAAACTACAATCGCCTCCGCCCGTTCGTATGCAGCCTGCTCGCCTGGACGTCCGACTATCTCCTCTGAAACCGATTATCCAAATTCAAGCGAATTTGTTATGTCAGTTGCTCATATGATTGCGGATTGCGAGACAACATTTAGATTAGGCTCCGACCATGTGGTGAGGTAGGCGGGGAGGTGGATCAGACCACGAAAGTTGGCGGAATTCAACCAAATTTGTTTTGCAAGTTACGAATATAATTGCGGATTGAAAGACGGCGTTTATATTACACTCCACCACCAGGGTGCTGAGGGTGTGTGGAGAGGGGTGTGGACCGTCAAAGTTGGCGAAAGCGTGAGACGTTTGCGATGGTGTGAAATCGACTGCGCGTGCTAGTCTATATTTAAAAAGATGCCATTTATGATGCCATTTATGAGAGCGAATTGGTCTCTTACATGCAAATGTCTATTTATTAGGGTCGCATAAGAAGGCGTTTTCGAACGGATTGGCCATAACCGGTTAAGATTAAATGGACATTCTAAAGTCAGTACGGATTCAAGTCATCCTTATTCAACTGAATCTATGAGGTGATTAAATATGTGTAAATTTGCATGTTTATTTCTCGATATTAACACATGCGCAATATTCAACGAAAGAGTTTCATTGGTTGGATAACGCGCAATAATCTCACGTGGCCCGTGACACCCCCCCCCCCCCTAGTGTCCTAGTGACGACGACGGCGAAAACGTAAACAATACAGGGTCCTTTATGGTGTTGATTTAAATTTAGTAATACAGGCTTATATAGCCTACTCCGTAGTTATGAATTACGTTTGTAAATTTGCATGATAGACGGCGAATTTAAAAAAAAGCTGTAATCTCAAGTCCGAAATATCGGTATTTTGTTTGTCATTATATGTTCTGGCGCATTGGGCAACACTCATAGCAAGTGATGCGCCACAGCGACGAAAACGAACATAGCAACATGATGGATTAAAACGGCTTTCAGGGATCGAGTATATTGGAAAATTTGTCAAAGTATCAGTTTATATGATAAATAGAAAATCAAACTCGGTCGCGCTTGCAATGTGATAATTTTCAACTTGGTTGATAATAGTGGTATAAATGGGACCTCGTTCTAGATCCTCTATATATGAATGAAGATACGGTGAAGCAAACCTTGACGTATTCTTTGCTCTTATTAGGGCCTACGTATATCATCGCCATTTCTCAACAGTTAAAGATCACTTACTGTTTCTATTCATGCTAATGGCATGTGTGCAACAGCTCCCAGTCAAATTACTTTTAAAATATTCAACTGAAATCTTATTAATCAGTTGTAACTTCACCAAAGACGCAATTCGCAGACATTCGCGACGGGGCCTTCGAGTTTCGCAACGGTGTTACTTCATTTTGATTTTGAATTCACCTGGCACGTGCCGTATTTTATTATGACGACAAATACTTTATTGACAGATCGTATCGAAATACGTTTGCTTTGCATATGATATGCCTCTATATGCATTGGAGTATATCTACTGGTGCTAGCCTCCCAATTTTATTAGTTGAGACCCAGACCACACACCCCTCAAGGGAGTGACGGGGTGGGGGGGGGGGGTGCATAAATACCACAGAATAGGCATCCTTCGGAACCGGCTATTTGATGCCACGCCCATTTAGAAGGAATTCCCATATTTGGGAAGTTAGGCCATACCTCTTTCACGGTGAATGATCTATCTCTCAACCAATGAAAAGCGGGTGATATCGCCCTATCTATAAAACTAACAGTGCAATTGATTTGAGATTTGTTACCCGGTTTAGGCTAAACTGGGTTTAAACCTTCTTATTGAATTCCGGCCACTGTGTTTGGATTTCGGCTATGACTTCAAGAAATGTAACAGAAATTTCTCCTAAATATTAGAAAGTTCGTACATCAAAGCTTCTGTTTCGGTTTAAAATAGTCATAAGTTTCGCATTCACGCTTATTTTAACCACTCTTGTGTCAACAGCGCCCCAAAGCGCTCAAAATACTACTTGATATATCAATTAAACATTTTGCTGGCCCATATTTTTATGGTATTTTTATTTTAGAAGAATATTTTTGTCAATTTACCACTGAATATTTTTTTAAAGGGGTAATGGTAAAGAAAATTACTGTTTTACTTAGCCAGTGTCGTCAACCTGCAGATCGAGAAAAGAGTATTTTTGAAATTTTACCACTAGAATGACTGGCTCGGTTACCGAGCCAGTCATTCTAATGGTAAATATTTAAAAAAAATACTCTTCTCTGGACATTTCAAATAGCCATGTCTGAAAACCAATGCAAAATGTTTTTTTGGGTCAGTTTGACAATTAAAGGGTTAGGTTGACACAAGAGGCTTCTTCTTCTTCTTTTCGATCGCTGGTATCACACTTGGAGAGCTGTTCTCAAGATGAAATCTGTGGTTTTCTGCAGTTCTTCCACAGGTCCATACAGCTTTTCAAGAAAAGAGGTTGACAAAGGCCCGTACTGCAACATTGAAGTATGTGCTCTGTGGTCTGTTCTGCTTCTCCACAAGGACAAGCGGGCGATGTCGTAAGGTGGAACCGCCAAGAGGCTTAATTGTGATATTTAATTTTTGGGTGCCCGTGTATAATATAATGCCAGAATAGCCGACCCTAACATTAATTATAAACCTAACCCTAATTCAACATAGAACATATTCCAAATGATATTACACAGTAACAAAATGGTTTATGCGTTCCAGTGACATACTTAAAATCGTCGAATAATACGATTATTAAGCTCAGATATAATCGTAATTAATTTCAATTCGAAGAATTTTCGATTGTATCGCTGTTTAAATTATGTTTGAGTTAACTCGCTTCGCTGCGTTACGTAAATTTATGCAGTTCCTTTCTTTTCATATCACATTTAAATAGCATAATAGGCTGTTATGTTACGTATTTTACGTGAAGAACATAATTATAGTGTGTTCATGCAATTAAATGTATTTAATCGAATGACATTATTGAAAAGCCACTGGGATTTTATTCCAGATTATTTTGGGAGAAAATGTTTAATGTTAGCAGAACGCTAAATAGGCCCACACATGTACCAATTGCTCTGCCGAATTTGTCAGAACTCATAGCAAGTGATATTTATTTATCAAAATAATTCTGGTAGTTGAATGCAAATTAGGTCCATATAGTAATATACGAATACTAGTTGATTTCTAGATGTCGGCATATATCCATTTTGAAGAGGTCATCCTGCCTTACTGAAATCGGCTCTTGTTTATACAGCAACTCCTTTGTCAAACGAAGAGTAGCTTGTCAGCACATGGCCTATAAACACCTTCGTTGGCATATGATAGCTATGCAACGGCTTGATGGTACATCAAAGAGTACGTCAGCCTATACAGTATAGCTATAAAATAACGTAGGATGTTTCCAAAATAAAACGAAACGCGCTGTTGAATATTCTGAACATAATTGGATTGGAAGACATTGCTGCCTAAGACAGCAATGTCTTCCAATGCAATTATGGTCAAAATATTCAACAGAACATTTCTTACTAATTAGCCTAACATGTTTTTCGGTCGTTTTATGTTTTGAAAACTCGTTGACTTATTGCTGGGCGATACTGTAGCATTTATGTTCTTCACTGTTCACAGCTACTACACATACTAAATATGAATTAAATAGTGTTCGATACCCGTGGTGCCGTGGTTGTCTGCTTACGCTGTATTAACCACCTACACGCGTGACATCCGCTATTATCATATAAACTTGGCTTTCCTCCAGTTTCATATTTCTCAATATGAACACGCGTGGATTATTCAATGAAAGATTTTCATTGGTTAGATAACGCGTAAAAGATACTTTCATTGGTTAGATAGCGCGCAATAATCTCGCATTCCCCTTGACGCAGCGATTGTTTCCTAGCAACGACGACGGCGAAATGTCAACAAGACGTTGTGTTGTTGATTTAAATTTTGCAATGTCGGGCCTATATAAAAATACCTAGTTATGAAATAGGTTTGATAAATTTGCCATTTTGCATGATAGACGCAGAAATTAAGTTGAAATAAAAGTAATTTCACGTCCGGAATGACGATGTTTAGTTTACCAGTATTTGTTCTAGCGCATTGGTCAGAACTTCTAGCAAGTGATGCGTCACAGCAACGAAAAGGAACAGCGCAAACTGGTGCTTTCAAACTTGTTTCAGGGATGAACCTTATTGGAAAATTTGTCATAATATCAGCTTATATGATAAACAGAATCTCAAACCAGGTTCCATTTAATACCACTATTTTCAATCTCACCGAAAATTATCACATTGCTCGGTTGATAATAGTGATAGTAAATGGGACATAGTTTCAGATCCTCTGTTTAGGTGGTAGCCTATCCGTGGCAACTCGTACACCAAAGGGCTCGTGTTAGAATCATAAAGTTGCCTCTTGAACAACAAAAAGGCGAAACTGGATTTCGAGTAGATAAGTCTCGTGGTGCATGTGAATAATTCATTTAGTGCTGTTTCAGGAATCGTAGCAACAACACGTTTCTGAACTCTTTAACCCTTAAATATCTTCAAGAAAATTTAAATTTTCTCATAGAAAATGCCCCTTTGCAGACCACGAGAAGACTATTTTTTGGAGATTTACCACTGAAATTACTTGATCGGTTTTCGAGCCAGTAATTCTAGGGGTAAATTTTCAAAAATAGTCTTCTCTTGGTCTGCCAATGGGCATTTCGCAAGCCCATTGCACAACCAGTTTTTGGCTCATATGAGTGTTAAATGGTTACTTACTATAAAGTACAACAACAATCGCTTACCTTCTGCTGTGAAAAGGTATAACCTCGTAAGTCTGTAACAATCCTCTAAAATAACGATTACACTGGGGAACGTATTTATTGCTGAACGATCCGGGTATAGGTTTAATCTGTGCTAACAATTCTTGTCTGATAAGAGCTTTCTGAGCTATACGCTTTTATACCACTCCCGATCTGTCAAGATCCACTGATTAATTATTCCCCAAAATAACAGACGTAATGATCCCGTGGATCGTGTGTAAAGATCGTGTTGGCCCCTATAATCACGTATTGGAAAAAAGATCGATAATTATTCACATGCCGCTCCTATCAAAAACATATTACAACGCTAATTTTCTAACGTTAGTTAGTTTTTTTTATTAGAAAACGAGTAACTTTATTAGGCGACGTGCATTCTTTTTTCCCAATCATACGACATTGTTTCCGTAAAAAAGATGAGATTCAACCTTGTGACGTTGACATCTGCATCTCTGAATTTCCTAGATTTCAGATTTTCTCTTCTTAGCCAAACCAGTCTCGTTTTAAGCCGCGTTGCTACATATAGTCGTCGAAGTTAACACTTGAGTAGCATTGTATATACATACACATTAGCAGAGACGTACTACGAAACATGACAGACCAATCCGCCATGAAGAAGTACAGAGGTTAAGAGACGAAGAGATGTAATAAAAGACCGTAAGTGATTCAGAGTTAACTCTTTTCACGCTCAACGGAGGGATCTGCTCACTTGTGCACGTATATGACGTCATACATAATTATGTCACATGAAGGCTGATGCGACAATACACAAAGGCCTATCTATCTCCGTCATGAACATTGCAACGGATTGTATGCCCTTGCTGGACTTACTATATAATAAACATTCAGTTGAATATTTTGAAACTAATTTGACTTTGTGCTGTTTGAGCTATAGGCAGCAACAACTTTTGCAGCAACAGCGCCATGCCTACTCATCCCCTCCCCCGCAGTTGCCATAGACAGCAATGCCACCCCTGAATGGGAGTCAAATTAGTTTCAAAGAATTCGACAGCGTACCTGCATAGTTAGCTTGAAATGTGGATTCTGGGAATTCAGGATTTAAAGTACATAAATTGATTCCATCACAGATCTCAGCTAGAAACGGGCGGGGCAAAGCTAGAAATGGGCGGGTCATAGCTAGTTATGGATCTCTTTATTGGAAGCACGGTTTATTCTGGATTTCTACATTAAACGGTTAGGCCTCTGTTTTGAAAGCTGATAAATAAATGTTACATAGGCCGTGTTCTCACTAGAGAGTTAATCGGGAATAAGGCCATACTTCAGTATTGCCTAAAGCTGCGATCAGGTCGAGCTACGATGACCCGCGCTGCGCTAGAACTGTCGGCAACTGACTAGAAAATTTGCGCTCATGTCGCTTACGATTCGATTACTAGCAACTTTCGGCAACTACTTGTGCGGCCCGTTTCCAAGTCGTATGTGCGCTCATGTCAACTGGAAACGCAGCATGAATTAACAGGTCATGTATTTATTTTGAAATGACCTTTCATATTTGCAATATATGTTTATTGTGCATTATCTCCTTAAAATGTGCATAGCCCTATTGTATCACATCTATCCAAGAAATCATTAGATAGTCTGTTCTGCATCCTGTCTCAAACACACATTTGATAAAGAAAAAGGGATAGTTTCCTTTCCTATGCTAATTATGTATGTTCATATTGCTACTTGCTTTAAATTGTAGATCATGCCTTTTGTTAATACGTAGCCTAATAATCAATGGTACCTGGGGTTAATAAACCTATGCTCATGTATAAAATCTGTCAGCAAAAACACAGGAATTAAAAATAAATAGAAAAAAGCGTGTACGAGACGTTCCGGAACGTTCCACAAATTGTATATAGATTTAAAATTTTAAGAGTGGGCGCCCATAGCAGGGCAGTGAATTGAAAAATAATGATATCAATCTTTACCCATAGAATATGACTCTCAACTTTAATCAAGCTATATTTCTTATTAACGGAGGAGTAGCGATTAAAATATTTAAGGGTGTGGCGCCGTAATAATAAGCAGGGAAGTGAATTGAAAATCGGGCTCTCTTACAGATGTGGGCCGAGAATAGTAGTCTGAAGATTCTGCGAGATTATATGAAAACTGAATGAGGATTAGTAAAAAAACAAGAACATGACCAACCTTTAGAAATCCATTCCGGGTCTAAGGGTTATAAGCTAAAGTAGTTTGATCTTCCTTACAGAGATAATAAATATAATATTATACGAAAAGACTTCACATTCAAACTATGTCGACAAAAGTCAAACCTGTAGTGACGTCATTTTATAGTAGCACCAGTTGATGCTACGTCATGTGATTGTGTCTTCAGATGCTTGATTGACAGATCTGATCCGTGAATTATGAGACTGTGCTAGCTTGAATTAAATGATCTGACGGCATTTCTTTAAAGTAATTAACCCTTTAAATATGTAATTTTGTTTAATTTTCCCATTTGTTGGCCATAAAAAAACGATTTTGGAAAATTTACCGCTGTAATGACTGTTATCCATCGGTTTCTGTGTACTGATTGGCTACAGCCGATAATTCAGTTGCCTACAATTGTAATTACGTTCATGTCGATAATAATTTGTCTGCGAATGATGGCAACCGATCGCAACCGATCGTAGAAGTAGAACATGTTCTACTCAAGCGATTTGAGACTTTTTGGACGGCGATTGACGGCGATCGACAGTAAAGTGATCGCAGGTACGTTCAGGTCAAACCTGTCGGAGACTAAAGCCGACAATCCATGTATGCGTATTCTGTCTCCGTAATCCGTCTCCGTCATCCGTCTCCGTCTCCGTCATCCGTATTTTTTAAATCCATGTATGCGTCAGGTGACGATCACCTGATCCGTAAAACGTATCCGATTTAGTGAGTATGCAATTTAAAGCTCGCTCATTTGCCATGCCTTTCTAGGGAACAGTAACATAAGCATATACAGATACATTCTTGTTCCCGTTGTTGTTAGTATTCATTATGCCAGCTTCACTATCAAAGATTCTGCAACTAGAGTGCGATAAAGACGAAGATGAATTGATGCTTCTATCATTGATGTATTCACAACAGAAGAAGAATAAAAAGCCTAGAAAACATCGATGGTGGGTGAACAAACTAATTCAAGAGAGAAAATCCTTTGGAACATTTTACCATTTGGTTAAGCAGCTGGATTCTGATGAAGAAAGCTGCAAAGCCTACTTTCGTTTAACAAGAGAGCAATTTACGCAAGTGTTGCATTTCGTTGGGCCTCATTTGTCGAAAAAACACATAACAAGGGAATCAATATGTCCTCGACAACAACTAGCTATATGCATAAGGATAACAAATTTAACGTTCAATAGAAATTTCTTTATTTTGCAAAGTAATACTGAATTGCATAATCTATTATAGTTATTGAGTGTTTAGGCATGACATTGCCACACCAACAACAGTAGAAGTTTGTTCATCACATTGTATGTGCTGATTAAATGGTATGTACGATTGTTGTTGTGTATGCATTGGCATGCTTGTTGTAGTGGTTGTGATTGTGATTGTGTCGGTTGTTGTTGATGATGTTGATATTGGGATGTAGGCATATGCTTATCTGCATATTGTTGTGGAGGCTGCTGTGTATGATTTTCGTTTTCAAAATTGTATAACAACTGTGAAATTTGTATTTTCATCAGTCCCCGTTGTTGTTTTGTTAATTTCTTGGCACGAAGAGCACATGACTTAAAGAAGAGATCCTCTTCGTCCATCTCAACTTCCCTTTGTGATAATTTATCTATATCAGCACGTCGCCTTTCCAGGTTTTCGTTCATTTTCATTGCTATTTCTTCAAATTTACCACATCCAGCTTTTGACTTTGCGTTTGTTCGACACTTCGTTACTTTACCAACCGAGATTGGTTTTACATGAGTATTTATAGATAAATCAATACTTTGCGAGGATGTTCCCTCACCGCCTTCACGGCCCTCACACGTAGCAAGCGATGGTCTGTAAAATAGCATATAATGACAACATCCATGAAATTGAAACAAAAGCAGATAAGCAGTTTCTGAGAAATACATTGATCGGGATATTAAACCAATCCGCATCCTTTTTAATTATATCCGGAACATAAAGCAAAACAATACAACCCTCTGTCAATCTTTCTAGTGCTAGAATTTACTGGCCCCAGCTTACTCCCGTCACTTTTAATACCTTCCGCCAACCATGTGTCTTCATAATTTATCGTTAATGAATTAATTAATAACCAATCATTTATTTGCAGGTTCTTAGCAACTGGGGAAACATTCAAGGCATTGGCTTACAGCTATCGCGTCGGGGGCATCGACAGTTGGCAAGAAAGTTCCTTGTGTATGTCATGTGATTTGGGATACTATAGTCGAACAGTACATGCGGATGCCTCAAAGCCATGATGATTGGCGATTAATTGCTGAGCAGTTTAATGATAACTGGAACTTTCCTAACTGTATTGGCGCGATCTATGGAAAGCATGGGGTTATACAGGCACCACATAACAGTGGATCAATGTACTTTAACTATAAGAAGACATTTTCGATAGTTTTACTCGCATTGGTGGATGCAAATCTAAAATTCATTTGTATTAACGTTGGCTCATATGGGCGTAATAGTGACAGTGGTATATTTTCAAGATCAAATCTTGGCAGATCCCGGTATAATAATTTGTTAAACATTCCTCCAGATCATTCATTGCCTGGAGGTCATGATTATGGCGTTATGCCCTATGTCATTATTGGTGATGAAGCATTTCCGTTGCACAAGCATTTAATGCGACCCTACCCAGGTAAATCTGCATCACGAGAGAAACAATTTTTCAATTACCGGCTCTCTCGAGCAAGGCGAATTGTTGAGAATGCTTTTGGTGTGTTATCTGTCAGATGGAGAGTGTTTTATACTCGAATGGCTGTACAACCAGATACAGTTATGAAAATTGTAAAAGCCGCCTGTTTACTGCATAACATGATTCAAACGCAGACGACATCTGCTGCTACAACACAACTGCTGTATGATTATGACCAGGATAATTGCGATGGAATCTTAAATTTAACAGGATTCGGAACACGAGGAACCATAGAGGCTATTGATGTGAGAGAAAGATTCAAACAGTATTTTATCAATGTCAACTCGCTATCATGGCAGACCGCACTTGTAACAAGGGGTGAATTTACTGAATGAACACACTATCGTTGAACACTTACGAGAGACTTTCGTTCAAATAGATGCTATCATCCTCAGAACCACTGGCCATGTCATCATTGTTTGCGATTACACTGCCTTCATTGTCTTCCGGTATTTGGAGATTGCTGTCTGTGCTGAAAATTCAATTTGATGAATATTAATATAGGCCTAAAATACAAGTTCGCAATTTCACATCTTTTCATGTCATAACAAACCACCTTGCTGACGGCGCATATAGAAATAAACACATGCACTTTTCAACATTAATAAGTGTATCCACAGTATCCTCTCCATCGCCTTCCTGGTGAAAGTATCGACATTATTAACAAACTCAATAAGGAAACGCACGCACGCACGCACGCACGCACCCACGTACGCACGCCCATACACACGCATAGAGTATTCCTTAACTCACCTGTTTTCTGCGTTGTGATTATCCAGGAATTTCATCTGCTCATAATATGCCCACTTTACGGCTTTCGATGCAGCTTGACCACTAACTTTCGATGTGTAGTCCCTTCTCTTCCTGATATATACATCTCGGATCGATCGCCATTTCGCTTTGCATAGATCACCTGGAAATATATAACATAGAAAAATAGAGATAGTTGGGCCCTCCACCACTCTCTCAGATTCCCTCCCCCATCACCTCAATCCATCCATCCAACCTTCTCTTACCATCTCTCCCCTCTACCTCATTCATCCTATTGATCTCCACTCAATCAATTCATCCCTCTACCTCACTCTCTCTCTCTCTCTCTCTCTTTCTCTCTCTCTCTCTCTCTCTCTCTCTCTCTCTCTCTCTCTCTATCTTTCTCTCTACCCCTCGCTCCCTCCATCCCGCGCTCTCCACCCCTCCAACCTTCCCATCCTCCCTCTCCCTCTTTCCCTGCATCCTGGCCTTACTTCCTCCATCCAGTCTCTCTTGCTCCACCTCATTCACCCACTCCATCACTCGCTCCACTCCTCCATTTACCCACTCCGTCACATTCTCTCCCGCCTTTCACCCCTCTCTCACACCCTCCTCTACCATACTTCTCTCTCGCATGCACGTGTAGTTATTGATTGGACCTACCTGTATATCCAGATATCCCCATGGCTTTAGCTATGCTGCTCCAGGTATTGCTAATAAAGATGTTGTCTCTGTACTCGGGCAGCTTGGGATTATACAATGATGCATGGTTCCGCACCAATTCTATTAATTTATCAGTCTCCTCACTAGTCAGTTTACTATGAGGCATATTCACCTTTGACTGATATACAGGTACATAGCAAGAAAGCACGTGGCACGCACGAATTTTTCTCAGGAAACCCTTTTTCAATGACGTAAAAACGGAATACCCCATCCGTTTCGCATACGTCTCCGTAAAAAATCGCTCCACGACCGATTTTTTTAAACTACGGAGACGGACGATGGAGACGGATTACTGAGACGGAGACGGAGATGTACACATGGAATTCACAAACCTTTATAACGTTGTTTCGATTTTTACGGAGACGGAGACGGATGACGGAGACGGATTGCGGAGACGGAATACGCATACATGGATTCTCGGCTTAAATTGGTCGCTGGGAGTTGCCGATAGTTGCTGGAAAATCAAGCGGCGACTAGTTGAGTCGCGGTGCAAGCTCGACCTGACCGCAGCTTTACGCCGGTTAAGTCGTTAATGAGAACACGGCCTAAGTATATCTGCAACAGCTTTTAATAATACCGTCTTCAGCATAGGCATTGTGAAAACGTTTTCAACGTTTTTCATTATGTTTGTGACATCAGCTAATTAGTGAGGTAATGGACCTTTCCATTTTTAGCATGCCCCGCCAATCTCTAGTTAAGCTCCACCCACACCTCGCTCGGGTTGGGATCGATCGATCTCTGAAATCCCTGACTATCAATTTCCAGAAAACTATACAGGTAAGTTGTTGAATATTTTGAAACTAATTTAACTGGGTGCTGTTGCTGCCGTATGACGTCATCCTACACGCCGCTTAGCTGATTATGACGTTATATGACGTCAATACACTGGAAAGGTCCATTGATTGAGACGTCAAATACTTGAGTGACAGATCGGATCCCTCCAATCTGCCTCTCAAGTATTTTAGGTCACAATTAATTACGCCTGGCCCATCTCTAGTTAAGCTCCACCCACGCCTCGCTTGTGTTGGGATCGATCCCTGAACTCCTTAACTATCAATTTCCAGAAAACTATACAGGTAAGCTGCTGAATATTTTGAAACTAATTTGACTTCGTGTTGTTGCTGCCTATGCATGTTTATTAAATAGTAAAGACATACAATTCGTATAACGACGCCTAGACCATCACCAATTATGCATTTGTGACGCGATTATCTACGTCAATCATGACGTCATTGACTAAGACGTTATCACACACGCTACATACTTGATTATGACGTCATATGATGGATGGATAAACTGGAACGATCTATTACGTCACTAGTTAGCTCCGTCAAGAAAACCCAAAAGACTGTCACGAAAATGTTCGAATTGTATATCTCGGTTGACCTTACATTATAATAAGCATAAGAATCTCACGTTCATACTACCTATGCTGGTATGCTGTTGAATATTTTGAAACTAATTTGATTGGGAGATATTGCTGCCTGTGTTACCTTGAATGATAGACTTTGGGATTTCAGGTTGAAAATTACATATTGTGTCCAGCGCGCAAACAAGTGGGCGGAGCATGGGCCTAACCAGAAATGGTCGCGACATAGCAAAGAAACGGGCCACTCAATTGGTTTTCACTATGCGTAGCCTATGCATATTAGTACACTTGGACTGACTTATCATGCTGGCTGTATCAAGGATCTTAGATAAATTAAAATGTGCAAACAACAACTTACAAAAATCAAACGAAAGCTACGATATGAATTTCTTGACTGACAGTTTTATACAGAATTATCTAAAGCAATCAGAGATTGGAGACCCCCCACCGCCCCTCCCCTCCCCTCTCACGTGCTTGTCACATTGTACATATTTTCAGATTTTCCGTGGAAGCTTCTAGATTTTCTGGATTACGGCAAAGCTTGTGATGTGGTCATACCCTTTCTTGTGCTAAAATTTGATCCAAATCGGATCATATCTTTCTGAGATGTCCATAGTACCAGAATCCGGGTTTTTTCTGAACATCCTCTTTCACCTTAAGATCCTTTGTTGTGTTAACATTTGATTAAAATCGCACCCACGCACGAGCGCACGCACACACGCGCACACACGCACGCACGCAGACAGACACGTACGCACGCACCTACATTGAACGGAATCTCTAACTCCCATGTTACTAGTCAAATTAGTTTTAATCCTTTCATTGCGATGTTGGCCCAAACCGTCCTCTACAGCGGTCTTGAGGACTGTCAATTTCTAGGCCACGTGAGGACTAGTTTTGCTTATTTACCACTTGAATAACTGGCTCGGTTATCGAGCCAGTTATTCCAGTGGTAACATTTTCAAAAACATAGTCTTCTGGCCTGCAAATTGATATTCAATAAGCAAGTATTTTGAATTTCTTGAACAAATTTAGGCGATACAGTGTTAAAGCGTTAAGAAAGAATGTTAATTAGGCCATATATAATAAATAATTTGTTAAATCTGACGCGTACGAGTTAATGGGCTAAGCACTCAGTAATTAACATATTCAAAATTATATCTTATCTGTGTAATTAATGATTAATTGATTAATGTAGCTACTTATCCCCTATACTTGCATATTAACCTTACTTACTGGATAGCCAAAAGTCTCAATCATTCTCATTACTAGTAATTTGGATTGCGATAATTGTGGGGTGGATGTGTAGGTGGGGTGGGTGGGGGTGGGGTGGGGGTGGGGTGGTGGTGGTGGTGGGGGCACATTAACGTTTGTCTGGTTGACCTTCTGAACATCAACCTATATGCTGGAGGTTATTTATTCTATTTATTAAGTTATTTCAAGTGCTTTACAATCATAAACAAGATACTGATTAAGATATTAGAATTCCCAATACATAGAGGATCGGAAACGAGGTCCCGTTTTATATCACTATTATGAACCGAGTCGAAAATTATCACATTACATGAGATTTAGCGAGGGTAATGTGATAATTTTCGACGAGCTTGATGATAGGGATATGAAATTGGACCGAATTTGAGATTCTATTTGTCATGCAAACGGATATTTTGACAGCTTTTTCCAATAAAGTCGATCACTGAAACCCATATGAATGCACCATTTTTCTGCCGTTCGTTTTGATCATTGTGAGGCATCACTTGCTAAGAGTTCAATGCGCCGCGAAGAATAATGACAAGCAAGGAATCGTTATTTCAGATTTGAAATTACATTTATTCCAACTTTTAAAATTTCTACGTCTATCATGCAAATTTACAAACGTATTTCATAATTATGAAATACGTTTGTAAATTTGCATGATAGACGTAGAAATTTTAAAAGTTGGAACAGATGGCTTCACTCAACTTTCCATAATGTCTGCGATTTCTGTTGCATCTGGGCTTCGAGTATGTAATTTTCTCTTATCATTATAACTGTTGCTGAACCCCTATCTGCTGATTTTACTGAGCTTTACTAATGCACGACGTTAGTTTGATGACAGATTATTCTTATTGGAAGAAAATGTTTTATTGCGGATACGTTCATCCGTTTCTCTAAGTAGTAGTAGTAGTAGTAGTAGTAGTAGTAGTAGTAGTAGTAGTAGTAGTAGTAGTAGTAGTAGTAGTAGTAGTAGTAGTAGTAGCAGTGGTAGTAGTAGTAGTAGTAGTAGTAGTAGTAGTAGTAGTAGTAGTAGTAGTAGCAGCAGCAGCAGCAGCAGCAGTAGCAGCAGCAGCAGCATCAGCAGCAGACGCAGCAGAAGCAGCAGAAGCAGCAGAAGCAGCAGTAGCAGCAGCAGTAGCAGCAGGAGCTGCAGCAGCAGCAGCAGCAGCAGCAGAAGCAGCAGCAGCAGAAGCAGCAGCAGCAGTAGCAGCAGCAGCAGCAGAAGCGGCAGCAGAAGCAGCAGTAGCAGCAGCAGTAGCAGCAGCAGCAGTGGTAGCAGCAGCAGAAGCAGCAGTAGCAGCAGAAGCAGCAGTAGCAGCAGTAGCAGCAGCAGAAGCAGCAGTAGCAGCAGCAGCAGAAGCAGCAGTAGCAGCAGCAGCAGCAGAAGAAGCAGCAGTAGCAGCAGTAGCAGCAGCAGCAGAAGCAGCAGTAGCAGCAGCAGCAGTAGCAGCAGCAGCAGCAGCAGCAGCAGCAGCAGCAGCAGCAGCAGCAGCGGGAACACACTTATTTCCTTTAATCTGTGTAGCTTCGTTATGCTTTTGAATAGTTTGATAGGTATGAGGAGCCTGTGAAAGGCTAACCCAGTCCAGTACCTTGTTCTCCCGCTGGCCGCTTGGAAATGACACCATCTACATGGGATCTGTTTGACTGGCACGCTAGCGGTTGATACCTGATGTTCTCTACCGATGCACATCGTAGCCAAGGCCTCCACTAAGGGCCTCGATGTACGAATGCATGGTTCATGGTTATTTCTTTAATCCAAAACAGTCAAGCCACAGTTGGGTCATGGCGGATGCATTTACTAGAATGCCATCTATGGCACAGATCTCAAAGTTGACATCACTGGGTATGCACTTGAACCTCAGTGTGAATGGTCCTCTGATGGGGTCTAGGTATATAAACATGGGCATGAAGTGTATACGGTCCTCAGCACATTGTAAAATGGAAGTCGGCTTTTACTCGTTATTGATTAAACTTACTCTTGTTAACTTGTAGTTTGTATGTTCCGAGCAGGAGCTTACATTTAATTGAAACCTTGGTTATTAACTGACACTCAAAATCTGTACTATCTCAAGAGCGTGTACCCATCCCATCACCAAGTTGTTGATGTAGAGATACTTCAGAGATGACTTTATAGCTACCTCCGCTTTCAGTTTGTCTTCTTAATCGTCGCGGATAACCTTGATAATAGTGCTTCTCCCGCTTACCTTCTTGGTGGGTGTCTCAAGAAGTTCAATGACGACGGAAGGTGATATTGTTGAAGAATTGCTGTTACCAATAACAAACCAGCTGTGGGAAATTTTGTTTTTTGTGGCAAGTTAGCGCTCAGCTATGGTGTGCTTTGTGGATCCAAAGATGGTGAATATTCGTTTATGAATTTCTCCTTGGAGTGGAACTTACCAAGTATTATGTAAACTGCTACATCATCTGTTCTCTTAGGAATATTTTGAATCTGTCTCAGGAGTTGCTTGTGTGTTTTGTCAGCTTTGCTTAGTATCTTTATTAGCTATGCGTATTGCTTCTAGACCTTAGATGAAGCGTGGGATGACATATATGTCAAGTAAATGCAGTGACATTAGGCGTAGACCATTGACGCCATGGAACCCACCCCTTAAGGTGTATGCTGTTCTCCTATCTGTTTTGATTCTGTCTGTGCTGATATATTCAATGCCGAACTTTGACCGGTTATCCATTCAATCCCTAGATGTATAACTGTATTGGTGATTGCTAGTGGTGACTCATTATGGTGTAGGCCTTGTTCGATATCATTATGGTTAAAGCAGACGACTAAAGATTTTGACTCACTAATGACGTGGCGTTCTCGGTCGCCTTAGTCTATCTGTATCATGAGTAATAACTGTAATCTGCTATTGATGCAGCCATACTTCAACGTCTACAACGGTATGTGAACTCCATGTTGTTGTTCCATTCATGTCTCTTCGGCTCTGATTCACAATCAGGTCCAGCAGTGGGCTGATATGAAGCTTACACGCTGCTGGGGGACCAACCACCACCTTGTCGCACACTTTGCCTCTCCATGAATATAGGCGATGACGCACCCTCCACTTTGACTTGCGGCGCCATGTTAGGGTACTAGTTCCTCATCAGCAGCCAGTTATGCCCTTCTATATGGGGTTAGTGAAAGTTTTGCCACACTGCATCAAAGGCATTCTGTTTATCAAGAACACCGATGCAAAGTGGAAGTTTATTATCCTTGGCCTCTGCCATCAACTCAGTCAAGATGAATGTAATGCCACATTCGTCAAAGAGGTTCCGTTGGTGAAACCTCTTTGTAGTGGGTTCTGAACATGTTGATAACATTTTCAGATGATTATAGGTGGGCTTTTTCGACGATGTTCCGAATTATACTGGCCATTGTTACCTTTATGCAGGATCATCAGTATAGGTTTGCCTTTCCTCTTAAAATAGTTGGCATGACTCATCTAACTTTGAAGGTTTCTCGGACTCTGTTCGACTAAATATTAAGTTGACCAAAGCGGTTATGGTTTCTGTGACAATGTTACCAGCATATTTTAACTGTTCGTCGGTGGTGTACAGATCATCTACTGCTTCACAATTTGTGAGGCTGTATATGATATTATCTATGGTACTCTCTATAACACTTAATCGGGGTAAGTCACTCGTGTTAACGAACTAACTGACTAATTTCAGCCAGTCGAAATTGGCTTATGCTAACATTGGCAAAATGGGCGGGCCATAGCTAGAAATTCCCCCTTCTATTACAATCGGCTCTGATCTGCTCATCAGTAAATGGCCATTTCTAGTTTATCCATCCATCACATGACGCCAAAAACAACTAAGTGACGCGTAGGATGACGTCATAATCAACTACAGAACGAATGACTCGATTTAGTCCATCTTAAGCGATTAATAGTCCGACATGCTGTACAAATTGTATGTCTTTACTATTTAATAAAGATTCTGTCTAATATTTTGAAACTAATTTAACCGGGCGCTGTTGCTGCCAAGTCAAATTAGTTTTAAAATATTCAACAGCTTACTTGTATCGTTTTCACGAACTTGATAGTCAGGGAGTTCAGGGATCGATCGATCCCAATACAGGCGAAGTGTGGCTGGAGCATAGCTAGAGATGGGCGGGGAATAACTAAAACTGGAAAGGTCCATTAAGTGTTACGAGGTGATACCACAACTGACTCAGCACACATCAGTGGATGCAATGTATAACAAAGCTTATAATTATCTGCTTCATGCTGCTAAGTTTGAAGCATCGCTGTGTCTATCTGTAGATCTGTTGATTTAAGACTTGTGATAAACAGGAATGCTCCAGATACCACGTTCATTTTATCTCCAGGCGCATGTACTAAAAGTTGTCTAGAAACCCTGCCCTATTCTCTTCTACATGGCAATAGTTCGTCTATTTGTCAGATAGTGGAACTCTAGATCTTTCACCACCCCGCTTTCGTTTGACGTCTACTTTTCTATCTGGCGATGGCATGGTGCTCCTCTCAAAATGGTTGTCAAAAGTACTCTTAGACGTCCTATGGGACACATAGGGGTGGACCAAGGTGTGGGTATCCCCTCTCGCGAATATGGGAGGTAGAGATGTGGGCGGGCCTTCCTCCTGGAAGATTTTGAAATCTGAATGCTCTCAGGTGGCGTCCCCTGCATTTCTGGAGGTGAACTAAATCACCTGTAGATGCCATTTTGTAGACCAAGATAAGACTATTTTTGAGGATTTACAACTAGAATAACTGGCGAAGTTATCGAGGAAGACTAAATATTGGAGGTGGAATGGGGTATGAACATAGGCATCACCAATCAAGGTCATGTTTTTCTCCCTGCACCACCACCCTCCGCTTCCGGTGCCTATGGTCTTATAATTTATTTTTGCATGAATGCGGCTTTGGTGAATATATCTCCAACTTTAAAAAAAATGTTTTACCTTTAGCTGTACCACGAAGATCGACTGTCCATCAGTCACTATTCATCAACGTATTAATGTTACATTTGTTGTGCTTGGTGCATATTTCGCCAGCATTTGGGCAATTTCTCATTTGCTTTCTGTCTAAATGCTATGCTTAATCAGATCTAAGGGACCAGGTACGGATGGTTTCAGTCGAGATTTACAACTGTACATAGGCCAGCGGAAAATCACAAAAAGGGATCTATTTTTGGACTTTAATTCCCCCACTGGACAGAAATATAAGACATGTCCTAAGTTGATCCTTACTAACAAAAGACGATATTTCGGCATGTTTTCCTCAGTTGCTTGTGTGCGAAGGTGGTGAAAAGAATCAATATATTCAAGTAATGCTATTTTACGTTTATTTGCCATTATAAATCTGGAATTGCAATATCATTATATATCCGAATGTACAATCTGTTTTGTATATGACCAACAGCAAAGCTATGCACATTTTCGACATCGCTGTCTTTTGAACACCAATTCCATCCGTGCATAGAGTTGTTGGTCCATAGTTTGGATTGTACTTTGTTGGCCTAAAGGTTGAGTCATTTGTGGGCTTCCGGTCATTGTTGTGTAGACGGTTGTTGGATCAGCTGGTTTTGCATCTCTAGCTGGAGCATATGTTGATATTCTTTGAGAATCTTTCCTTTCTGTTAGAGATGCATTAAAGCCAGTCCAGAATGGTAGTTATTTATAGCTGTAGGAAATGGCATAATACTATGTAAGAAACCATGTAAGATCTTGTACATTCATCTCTACATATTCAAGCAAACAAGACTTAATCTTGGCATTAGCATTTTCAATTCGTGACAGGTTAGGATGTTGTTATGGCTTACGACGTCATCACAGGTGAGTGAGAGCAACTTTTCACGCATAATCTTCACTCTTTCTACTGCCTTATTGCTGCTGCTATGTACAGACTGATTCTGAATGATAACATGAGCCATAGAATAGAATGTACGTTTTCAATCAAAGGTTTCACAGTTGATATCAATATTGTCAATCCCCCTCTTGGATCGACTTACCGCCGTTCTCTTCCGAAATTAAACCATGTGGTATGTCTATATTCTCTTGCATTCTTTACAGCCCACCAATAACCAAGCTAGTTAGGAAATATCGTATGATTTCATAGCTAATACAGAAACAATGGGAATGCAGAACATCTATAATATCTCTTTTCCCGTGGCCATGATGAAGCTGTGCTGCAGGTGCCAAATGAAGAGGAGTGATAACATAACACTTTCTGCTAATGCTAATACTTTACGCTGTGATTTTCCTGATGGATGGTATTTTGCGTCACCAGAATTAAGAGCTTCTGCACTTAACAACCAGAGAAAGACTTTCTGTAACAGACACAACACAAACTGTTCAGATGATTTTAGATTCATTTCAGCTGCCGCGTAATAATAGCTTTGTAGTTTTATTTCTTTGATAACCTTTCTAAACATACCAATTAAATAGCAAAATGAAGCAGTTGTTCACAATTCATTGGATCAGTAGTTTCTTCAGAAGAACCTAGAGTCATCTGTGTGTAGCTAGACTCTTCCTTCAGTTCTGAAAAGGCACGCACAGCATCTACCAATGTAACACTAATAATTTAGTACGATGCTTGACGTCGACTGACCGTGCGGTGTATGTAGGACAATCTTGTCACCATGGTGTTTCGTCAAACACACTTGAGATTTTCCCAGCTCGGTAGCTATTGCCAGCACTATCTGCTAGCAAGATATCCTGAAATTTTGTCAAGAAAACTTTTAGTTTATAGGCTTTCCTTTTTTAAGGGGTCGTCAAGCTCTGCTATCAATGCCAAGAAAGCTGTTTGATGTATATTCTCCAATTCATCTGCCTTTTCTACCTGACTAATGTTGCGTTTGCTGGTATAACTTGCTATACAGGATTTGTGATAAATAACATCTAAGGCGATTAAATCTTCTCCTTCAATCTTGGCAAGCATAGAAAAGTCATTGCGAGCTTGTGCTGCTTGGTACAAATTTTCTTGACAAGTAACGATCTGAACATTATGAGTGCTATCTCTGTTTCTTGAATGGTAAACAGGACACGTTGACCAATCTGTCAGTTGGGGTATGTGTGCTCGTGTAACGGGTGTGGAGTTGCCTGGTGGTTTGGGGAGCTTGTGGGGGGGGGCGGCGTTTTTTTTAGGAAACTCTAAGGCGGAACATTTTGTGTTATCTTTGGAACTAACATGAGCAATGTTACTTTTATTAGTGAAAGTTTCATAACAGCTATGGTGCTCTATAGCTGGGCTAGCATGAGGGTTGTTTATGTCCTCAAGCTCCGCTTCAAGTCGCTGAAGAACTATACGCTGACGAGCACGTGAAGATATACAGTATGGATTCAATGCCAGCTGATTTAGGAGTACATCATTTTTATTTCTTCTTTTCCTGGCATAGCACATACTTGGTCCAATCTCTGGACAACCTGTCTTTCTTCGACTGCAAAAACCTCAAAGGGCTTGAATTAAGTTCATCTGCCATTGTGTTTTACTATTGGCTAAGCCAATTTATGCATTTAGTGGTGTGGTTAAATTGCATACAAGAGACAACGTGGACAAAATAACATTCATTAGTGGCAAATTGAAAGCAGTAGGATCTTTAATAGTACGTAGAGGGGATGTTGACTTCAAGATGACATTGTTTATTTGTACAGTCATCTCATTCGACATAGGCCTATATTAGTGAGGAGAAAGTTGAAACAGATTTCCTGTTTTCCTTGAAAAAGCAGTATCAAGAATTACCCCGGAACAACGGATATAAAAATAAATAATTATCTAATTTCATTACATTTACACATTGTTATTTAACTTGACACTGAAACCCAGAGTGTGACTATCAAGTAAGTCGTTATTTTATTGTCTAACCATTTAATAAATATTGTCGCATATTATGCACGACTCGTCAAGTCCTTGTCTCCGCCTGCTGTTAGAGTTTTTATTAGCGTTTTGATCGTACAAAGCGATGTTGACCATGATATGCTAAGATAAATCAAAGTTTTTAATAAGTATGTCAGGCTCTAGTGTAAATGTGCTAAAATTCTAATTTTATGAATCATAATTCTTGCAATATTTGATTTTGTGTTCATTTTAAATACCGTTTACCGTCTTTGTTTACATTACCGTTTCCATGGCAACCACACACACATATATTTGAGGAAAACATGACAAAATGTATTCAAGGGACCCTAATGATGATACAAAGCAGGTTGTAGCCTACTGTCTGGTAGGGGAATTAAACTCTAAAAATTTATACTTACCTTGAAATTGGAAATTCTGGTAATACAGGATTCAAAGCATTAGACCTAGAAATCGATTACAGCATACTTATATATTTGGCGGATCTTAACTAGAAATGGGCGTGCTATAGCTAGAAATTGGCGGGCCATAGCTAGAAATGGGCGGGACATACGGCTAGCAATGGGCGGGACCTGGCTAGAAATGGGCGGGGAACAGCTATAAATAGAGAGGTTAGCAATGGGCGGGACGTGGCTAGAAATGGGCGGACAATAACTAGAAATGGGTGGGTAATACCTGGAAATGGGCGGTGCTTAGCTAGAAATGGGCTTCTCTATTGTTTGACTCTATGTTCTGCATAGGTGATTTTATTTTCAGACGACGGTTATTTTTTACTGGTTTCAGTACCGTGGTTTTATGGGGTTTTAATTTCACGCACGCTATGCAATATAGATTTATACATATACAATATATTATACATGGCAAAATTACTTTAAGCAATAAATGTATAAATAACCTGACATAAACAGGTTGTGTTCTAATATAAATTATGGAATCCGTAATTAGAATGTTTATCACATTAAATTCATTGCACATTTATTGCAACATACATCCAAGGTATGGCAGAATGTCTAGGTAACAGAAAGGTTTTTAGATTTCTGAATTTAATAACTATTTGATTGAACACTGTCTAATCAATTTGATTGGGAAGTGTTGCGGCCTATGGGTAGATAGGGATGGCGGTGATCATGACAAACTTACCCTCATGCTACGTCAGAGTGCGTTAAAAGAGGTCTCTTTCATAAAGAGACTCATGCGTACTAATACGAATCGACCTTTCCATGTTTAGCTATGGCCCGCCCATCACTAGCTAAGCTCCACCCACACCTCGCCGCGTTGGGATTGATCGATCTCCGAATGCCCTAACTATCAATTTCCTGAAAACTATACAGGGAAGCTGTTGAATATTTTGTAACTAATTTGACTGGGTGCTGTTGCTGCCTATGGCAGCAACAGCACCCAGTCAAATTAGTTTCAAAATATTCAACAGAATAGTTAGTAAATAGTAAATACATACAATTTGTACAACAGCGCATAGATCGTCTTCAAATATGCGTTCGTGACGTACTTATCGACGTCATTCATGACGTCACGCATTATGATGTCATTCTACACATCACGTAGTTGATTATGACGTCATATGCTGGGTGGATACTCTGGAAAGCTGAATTATATACATAAGCTCTCAAATTAATTTCCATATAGTTCTAGGGCATCCAGCCACGTTCGGCGAGTATCAACCTGGGTCACCCTTAAATAGGCAACGATGGCGTCTAGGCAATTTCGGCTTTTGGTATAGTCAAACCAATTTAGTCAGTGTGTTTTTATCTTTGAGAGATATACAATTGTGCTTAATTTAATATAAACATGCTATTGCATATTTTAAAAAGTGTTTTAATTTTCTTATCATTGATGTTAGTCGCGTAATATTTTGGCAGGTATTTTTGCCTATCTTTTTCATATTTGCTACAGTAGAATAAAAAGCTGAGCTCATCATCAATAACATTGTATCTGTTACAGAGTCTGTCCGTCCGTTCCGTATCCGCCCATTGTTGTGATTCTATCTATAGTATATGATACAATATTTTGAAATGGTATATCACTAAATATATTGCTTCCCTGTACGGTAATTGTCCTAAGTAACTTTCGAATAAAAGTAATCGTTAATTGTTTTAAAAAATGTTAATCTACTAAAAGATTCTATATCGGGTCTCCATTTAGTGAGGAACTGCTGCTGCAGGTCTTCCTTTACATACTTTATTCGTATTTTTGTCAATGTTGTCTTCATGAAATATATTGGCAATCCATGCAAGACTAAAAATATCTTTGGTACATCGACCCATTTTATTTTAATTCCATATCTGGTTGAAAGTTCTAAGGCAATAAAATACAACACGGACGACAGTTTGCCATACGCGCAGTCAATAAAGCCAATCTAGAATCTGAACACGTTCCATTTGATCAAAATGTACAGTGAATATTTGCCCACCTCCCCATCGACCAGAGCGTTTGAAGTGGATATTTTCATTAACAATATAGTTTTGTAAGGTTTTTAATTGACAAGTTTCTATAATTCTTACGTTTTCAAAAAAACAAATTCCAGAGGTATATGGTAGAACAAGGCTGACCATCACATGAAATAATTAACATTGTATGCACGTCTAGTAGTACATCATTTTCTTCGTTTCTTTTATTTAACCATTTAACACTCATATCATCCAAACCAGCTTCTTGAGAAATGTCGATTTGCAGACCAAGAGAAGACTATTTTTGAAAATTTACCACTGGAATGACTGGCTCGATAACCGAGCCAGTCATTCCAGTAATAAATATTCAAAAATTGTCTTCTCTTAGTCTGCAAATGGACATTTTCTATGAGAAAATTGAAATATTCTTGTAAAAATTCGAGGGTTAAAGGGTTGCATCGCTTTCGTTCTTTGCTTCAGGTTTCTTCTTTTACACGCCCAATTTGTAGATCACCTTCACCTATTACATATTTTGGCAATATATTTTTCTCTCTTTGAGAATACCATGCCTCTGGGTTTTTTAGTAATCTACTTTGAGTCTTTATTTTGATCAATAATTAAGTATGTTTTTTTCACAGAATCTGTCATGATCGCTGTACCGTCAGCATATAGAAATATGGCCAGGTATTAAAAATATCTCGGGGTTTTCGCAAGCCTTTTCATTTTGAGATGACAATCCGCGGTGCCGCGTAGGCTAACGTCATAATCACAATGGTGTATTATAGCTCAGTCAAGAACCTTTAGAAGTCCGCCAAGTGTACGAATTGTAAGCCAATGTCTTTGATGACTGTACACATTAAGCGTTTCTTGACGAATCCAGCCAAAACCGGCCTACGCGGTGCTCTTAAGGAGTGTCCGTTTGCTGGCCAAGGGAAGCCTGCTAAAAAAAATTTGCCCCTTGAATGACTGGCTCGATAACTGAGGTATATTTTCAAAAATAGTCTTCTCTTGGCCTACAAATGGACATTCAATAAGCACATATTTAGATTTTAAAATCAAATTTAGTCATTAAACGCGTAATAATCATTCTGTTGACTATGCTGACACTAATTTGACTGGACGTTGTTTCTGCCATAGGGTACAAATTATTCAACAGCTTACTGGATAGCTGCCTCGAATTTGCGTTTCTGGGAATTCAGGGTTCAACCTATATACACCGATCATAACATGCACACAGCGAGGGTAGACGTTGCTAGAAATGGGCGGGGCATAGCTAGAAATGAATCCTTTCAATGGCTGACATGACGCATACAGCCGCCCTCTTATGTATGCATATTTTATCATAGGGAGACTATGCCGTTACACCAGAATCTTGCATCATATTTTAATCAAGATCAGCGCCATTGTTGGGTATACTTCATGAGGTTTATACGTACCACGAAGGGATTGGATTGTATTGTGTTCGTATATACTGTGGAATTTGACTGGAAGTAAAATCACGCGATTCCCATTCCAGACGCTGACGACGACGACGGTGACGACGATGACAACGATGATGACGACAACGACAACGACAACAACAACAGCAACGACGACATCATCATCATCATCATCATCATCATCATCATCATCATCATCATCATCATTTGTCGTGCTAAGTATGTTGTAAATGTGCAGTTGTCATTGTCGTTGTTTAATAGTTGTTGTTTGTTAGTCGTCGTCGTCGTCGTCGTCGTCGTTGTCGTCGCCACCGTCGTAGTCGTCCTCGTCCTCGTTCTCATTCTCATCGGTGTCGGCGGCGTCGTCCTCGTTCTCATCGGTGTCGGCGGCGTTCCTATCGTCGCTATGCATAGCTTTAATTTGTGTTAATAAGGTGAATTGAGAAAAAACGACTAACCGATTTATGGTATCGGATGGAAGTAGTGCTTGCGTATTTTGCAGAGGGTTTAATTAATATGGGTGATAATTAGCCTGACCTGTTATTTATTGAAAAACGTTTTCGCATTGTCTAGCTGTGTAATTGATATAAAGCAATAATATATCATCTAACATTAGGTTATGGTTTATTGACAGATACAGGTAGTGTTTAATTGACAACTAGCTTCGATCTGCGTTAATTGATACATAGATATATGCTATAAACGAATATTTTAATACTAAAAATAAGATCTTTTTGCATTTAATGATTGCATGCATATATGGGCAAAAACTGCTTTTCTTTGTTTCCAAGGGCATCCTCTGTAGGCCTAATTGTGTAAACGCGACAGTATGTTAACAGTGAGGGGGCTTAGCGTAGGCTCGTACGATTATTGATTTGAGTGCTCGCGATCGATCATTTAAGAATAATCGCGATTACTCGATTAATCAGCCTGAGTACAAATTATCCAGACAAAACAATAAAAACATATCAAGGACTAAAGGTGCAATGGCGCTTAGAAATGTTCATTTGGAGGCCAAGTGAGAATATTTTGAAAATGTATCACTGGGATACCTGGATCGATTCTCGAGCCAGTCATTCCAGTGATACATTTTCACAAAAACTCTCTTAGAGTTTGTATATATGTATATATACATAAGTCCGTTGAGAAAAATGTAAGTTTCTTGACGTATCGCATTAACGAGTCATAAGAAAGTATATTTTGAAAAATATACGCAGCAGGATTTATTCACGATTATTCGATTATTTAATCTTTAATCATATAAATTCACGATTTAAAAAAGTAATCACGATTTTCGATTTAATCACGTAATCGCGCAACCCTAGCCTAATGTACTTTAAAATAAGGATCCAGACTAGGCATAGAAGCAGCAGGGCGCCGGAGGCAGGTTCCACAAAAGGGCACGCTGGACGGCATTGTTTGGAGGAAGATATGAAATAGGTATTCCGCCCCACCTCTCTTAGAAGGGTGTTCGGGGTGCCCACCTACCTAACCACCAGGAGAAAAAAACCCCATTACAATGTGCAGGCTCATGGCTCGATTTCCTGCATTCCGAGTTTCTTATGATTACGTATAAATGTTAGAGCAATGTTATCGAAGAACTTATGTATTCTTTGGTCAATTGAACATATTCCCAATTCACAATCTGAACGAGCTGGCGGGCGAGTTGTTGTTCCAGATGCACGCGGCGAGTGCGCGTGCATTCGCCAATGTCTTTGTCTTGAAAATATTTAATTGTACCTTAGTTCCTAATTATATTTGCAATCAGCGGGATTCAGAGTAAAAGTTGTTTTTATGAAAACTAGGTTATCCAAGACAAATCTACCAATCATGTTGAACACGTGAACAAGGTTTGTTCAGTTCTTGCCTTAGATGAAGACCATGAAGTTTCTTGAGTTTCAGGTCAAGCAGTTTCACAGGTCTTTAAATGTACTTTTTAAAATAGTGCAAAGTCCAAGATGGCCACCAACAAATCGATCAAGCAGCTTTCCGGGGACTAACCATGGATCTGACCCTATGGATTCTTCATGTCCAGCAGTTCTTAAAGACTCGCTTAACGAATACAATACTGGATGAATAGACAGGTGGGGTAGCAACACATGTACGTCAAATTAGTAACAAGCTATTCAACAGCTAGTGTGTATGGAATACTTAGTAATTCAAATTATGATTCTGCAGCCTCTTACGAAGTCATATTGGCGTGTTGGTGTCAGAGGTACATTTGGCCCGGGCATTTCAAAGGAGGCCTTCAAATGTCTGATTTTGTTTACGTGTGGATGGTGGCATCATCTTTTATGGTTAGAATTCAAAGGGCTAGACATTTGTACCACGACCGCATGAGTTGGTGGGGTCGGGTGCCATGGGTGGGGGTGGGGGTGGGGGGAGGGGGGCTGGGGGTGTGGGGGTGGGGGTGGGGTGGGGGTGGGGGGTTGGGGGTGGGGGGTGGTGGCTCATACTCATATAAACAGTACAGTATTAAAAATCCAAGAGGATGATATTTATTACTTAGAGATGTAGGAGATATAGGAGATGGCTTCTAAGCGCATCTAATCTTTAAATTCTTTCGATGGCGGGTCAGCTGCCTCCATTCCTGTGTGTGCGTGCGTGCGTGCGTGCGTGCGTGCGTGCGTGCGTGCGTGCGTGCGTGCGTGCGTGCGTGCGTGCGTGCGTGTGTGGGGTTGGGGTGGGTGTGGTTGTAGGGGAGGGGGAGGGGAGACATGAAATCTTAGACGCATTCCTCAAATACACTCACCGACATTGCAATTCTACGATGCGTATAGAGATTATTTCTACCCTTGCGTCTGCTTCACACATCAATTACAAATTTGAGTTTGAGAGTTGCTGTTAATTATAATATCACTTAGTGCTTCTTCATTGCTGCACCCAGCCGCCCATAATTGAGCATATATTCTATTCTACCCACTAAGCAATGCATTAACGAGCGTGGACCAGTATCACTTCAAAAATTCAAATAGCCTAGGTATCTTACCCTTACTTGCAAAGATATATGCAACGGTTACAGATAAAAAAGTCAATATGTCACACGTAACTTCCACTACATAAATAGCGTTTCCATTGGCGATTTGACTCGGCCCAGAAGCACTCCCATATTACTTTTTCGACTTGTGTTAATGTCAAAAAACCGAACTTTAATACAACTACTCAGTCTGCTCTGAATATTCTAAAAATCTTGTTTAAAATTCCAAAGTAAAGTTTAATATCTTTTCGCAGAGAAACGGATAAAGGGCACAGCTGCACCCGCTACCCCCCCCCCCCCCCCACCCCCAAAGGCAACGGGGGCAGCTACACCGCTGCCCCCGTGCTTCCGGCGCCCCTATACAGCAGCAAAATTTGCACACCATGTAAAATCATGTTCTTTGAAGCTTATGTTCTCGCCTTGGTGTTAATTTTACTTTCGACTTACAAAGTCCTTTAAACGTCAAGAAAAGGTCATATTTTAGATGCGCGAACCTACAACTTAAAACCCATATTGTGTTGATATGTTTGATTCTTGCGGTATTCTGCTTAATCTGCAATATGTATACATATTATATAGATTGGGCTTCCGTGGCGTTAAAAGTGTGTATGTTGCAAACAATGTCACTGAACGCTGTTGATGCTGTGTTTTAGCATCTGACTAAAATATTGTCATATATCTTAGGGACACCACGAACAAACACCGACCGAAGGTGGGAGAAGCTCGCTCCAGTAAAACCAGAGTTATTACAAAATGTGACCATTTTAAAAAGCTGTTGTTCGTTGAAAGCTTTTGCTGTTGCGTTTCAGCTTTGATCGCTAAATTGGGATACGTCTTTGGGACCCCACGGTCAAGCATCCACACAAGTTTGGAGAAGATCTTTCCGGTAGAATGAGAGTTATTAACACCTCTTTAGAAGAAGAAGAAGAAGAAGAAGAAGAATAAGAGGAAGAAGAGGAAGCCGCCTTTTCCTGATACATTATACGCATAGCAATAGTCTTCTCTCAGCCGGCAAATAGACACTAGCTAAGAAAAAACTGGATTTTCCTGACCATTTTTATGGTCAAGCCGACCAAAAAACAGCACCTGTAGTGGTGAGCAATGTTTATTTATACACCAACAGAAAGTTACTTTTGTACACTTTATTGTAAAAATTAAAATTTTCTTGAAACTTCTTGACCATTACATGGTTAATTGATATAGGTAGAATTTTGACAGCTTTGAGACGCTGTTGACACAGGAGAGGTTAAAAACCCATACGTTTACATAGTATCACAGAATCTCCTTACAACATATCTTCACAAAAACATTACCATATCAGAAAGTATCACTGAATTCACGCATAGCAAATATTACCTATACCATGTACCGTATAAAAACAGGTTATAAAATTCAGTTGAATATAAGATTATTATTTTCAATAGTGCATAGAAAACTGTTCTCAAATACATCCAGGTTTCCATTGTTCAGATAAAACTGAAATTTTATCTGTATACGTAATCTAGAGATACATTCTAGAAGTGGATCAATCTCTTTGTTTCCATCCATAAGCCGTTGTCTACTAACATAAATAGCCATTTTGCCGCTGGATATGACCCAATTAGACAAACTGTCTAATTTTTCCTTCGGATTTGGCAGAGCATTTGGGGGCAGGGAACTCCCCTTATATAATCAACCATATTAAATATATCGCTCTCCATCAAATAAAGCAGCGACATTTTTACAGATAAAAGTAATCATTGAATATGAGCATTATCCGCCTGCTTACCACAGTAAGGACATTGATCATTATGTCGACATCCTGGTCTGTAAAGAAACATCCCTGTGCCCAAATGCTCCATCTCCTTCAAAGCGTGTACATGGATATTCATAAAAGAATCGATTTTATAGAGGTGGCGTCTAACAACAAAATAGCTGCCCAAATATTAAGACAATTGCCATGTAAACTATGTGAATACTAGTTTAACTGTGATAATCTATATAATTCTTTCGGGCAATTAGACGGAAATGATACGGTATATTTGGAATATATACGGCTTTTATTAACAGAAATGCCTATTTTATACACTGATCTAGTAACATTGTTTGGGCGCTTTATCTTATCATGCTATTCGATGGCAAACTATTCCATAGAATATTAACCGTATTCTCTAAGAACCGTTTAGAAGGTTTGCGGATTTTGTGAGACCAAACGTCAATCGGCGCTTTCTGAGCAGCATCAACAATGTCAGCTCCAGTATTAACATTAGCACTTATGAAGTCTTTCAGATAAATGTTAGGCCTGTTCGATGGTTTGTAATCAGGGCATTAAGAAACAGTGTCTCACAGAGAATGTCCGCTGTACACGAAGGCAATTACTCCCTTGAAACATTAAAGGAAAACCAAGAGATTAACAATGTTTTATAAAAGTATGGTACATTTGCAAGAGTACTTGTATCAAGTTTAATACGGAAAAGCTGATCATCATAAATCAACTCATGTGCCTGCCTTGAAAATCAACTAGTAAACTTAAACAAGGGTGTGTTTCGCGAAAGTGCAGCAAATAGTGTGCGCAACACGGAAAGCTTTTATGCTGGAGATTAACTGCACCATTCGTTTTCAACCATCTTCTAACGGTAATGATAACAATTCTTTTGACAACCAATGCTATCCAATCCATACACAATGAATTAAGCCTTTCTGATTGGAATTCGCAAGATAGATGGGTAAATGACAGTACATTTATGCCACAATTTAGAAGCAGTAAGAAGATTGGTAATAATAATGCGGCTTCTTAATTAAAAGAGCTCGAGATATAGTGTGCCAATTGACCAGTTTACTAATAATCTCTGATTCCAGATTCACCCCGTGGTTAGAAGAATCTACGGAATTTCCAGTGAATATCCTAAGAATCCTTAACCCTTTGTTATTCCATTTTAACCACAATGGCTAATCGGTGCGATTTTTCCATAAGCCCACCAACAGATCTTCAGATTTCTCTAAGTTAATCTTAACATTAGAGGAGGCTTCATATATATATATCCAGCCATTTTTGTAACTTGAGGAAATGGACCATTCCACTTTATCCATCCATCATATGACGTCATAATTAGCTACGTGACGTGCGGAATGAAATCTTAATGAATGACGTCATTATGACATCATGAAGACGGACTATGTGTTGTTGTACGAATTGTATGTCTTTAATATTTAATAAATATTTTGTTGAATATTTTGCAACTAATTTGACTGGGCACTGTTGCTGCCATAAGCAGCAAGAGCACCCAGTCGAATTAGTTGCAAAATATTCAACAGCTTACCTGTATAGTTTTCTGGAAATTGATAGTTAGGGCATTCAGGGATAGATCATTCCCAACACGGTGAAGTATAGGTAGAGCTTAGACAGAGGTGGGCGGGTCATAGTTAAAACTGGACAGGCCTATTCTGATTAGACGTGGCGTCACATCATCGGCATAAGCTGAAACGACCACTTTTTCATCGGTAGTATCAGGCAAGGTTATTCCGTTTAGACATTGATATAAACGTAGTTTTTTTAAACAAAGGTTCTATGTAAATGGTATATAATGCACTTGGTAAAGAACCACCTTGCCTATTACCACGTCTAAATGAAAAAAGGTACAGGCAATGAGTTGTTTATTTCTACGAAACTGTGTATATCTGTATATAAAGTTTGGATACATTTTGAAAAAGTATTCTCCGAAACCAAAAGCTGAAAGAAAGGCAAAAAAATAGTGATTCCTTACACGGTCGAATGTGTTTTCATTGTCTAGTGAAACTATACAAAGTGGTAGAGAAAGTCAATAAAAATATTCTACAACATCTATTACTAATCTAATATTATTCGCGATTTACGTGTTGGTATGCAGTAACTCTGGTCTCCATGTATTATGTCAGGTAAGACTACTTTTGAAATAATTTTCATGCCAAAACACAGATGTGACAATGACCTCCAGTTTTTATAAGACTAAATTCATTGGTTAAAACAATAAGAAACTCATTACCAATAGTGTCCTAAAAGTTCTATCAAATTCAGAAGGTAATCCATCTATTCCTGGCGACTTATTATTCTTTAGTTTGTAAACTGCAGAGGATAATTCAGACAAGCAAATAGGCCTTTCCAGGTCACTCTTTGAAGCTTCACTAAGTTGAAGATCCAATGATAATAATAATAATAATAATAATAATAATAATAATAATAATAATAATAATAATAATAATAATAATAATAATAATACATTTTCAGAGTGCTTACAAATTCCGATATTATTGTACAAATCACTATAAAATTCAGAGGCATAATTCAGTATATTAGAATCTTCAGTCGCAATTGTTCGATCTGGCAGTTTTAAATGGAAAAATGTTTTATTTAGGCCTCGTTTGTTCAAAAAGTATTTTGTGCGGCTCTCCGAATTAAAAGCGAATACCGAAGCAGGTTGTTTGCTGCCTCAGAAGAGTGGCAAAAGGCGCCTCGTTTTCATTTAGTTTATTGCGCAATTCGTCATTCATTGGCACTTGATTTGATAATTGCTCTATCTCGGTTTGTAAGCACATGCGCTATTCCTTTCAAATACTCGCGCGTTCAAGCAAAAACCGTTGAGATAATGTACAGATGTGCTTCTTTCCCATGTCTCACCAATCTTGTATGCTATGACAATGAGAAACTCTTTCTCGCCATTTCCCCAAAAATTAATGATTAGGCACAATGGACACACCCGTACATATTATTTTCATTGGGGATGTGAACGAAGATCTATTAAACAATCTACTGCACAACCTGAATGATATAATATTAATGTATAACTTACAAAACATAATTAACGAACCAACCAGGTTAAAATCAGAAAAATATTTTGACCCTCTAGTAATAAACGACGAAATTGAAACCATTGATTCTGGAGGTATCCCGATACATGCCATTATATCAGACCATTGCGCGACATACATCACAATAAAACATCAACAGGATACACAAACAACATTCAAGCGGGAAATGTGAATCTACAACAAGGTTGGCGTAAATAACTTTGAAAAGCAAGAACAACTTGTTTCAACAAACGGACAACATAGATACAGTTTGCGAGATATTTCACGAAAACATTATGAATATAGCCAGAATTTCTGTTCAAACAGTTAGTATAAAACAAAATGACAACCCTTGGTATCATAGAGTTTAGCCGTCTGTATTGTGTACCGTTTTGTTGTGAGTCTAGTAAAATGTACTTGTAGCTGCGAGTTTAGTTTGTTTCCCTGAAATTAGTTTTAGCCAGTATGTTATCATGCGTTGTTGTATCACTATTTGTATCCATCTATATTTCTTCTAACTCACCATATATCATGTATTTTGGTGTACTGCGCTTAACCTTTAGGAGATATCTTAAGAAATCTAGACTTTTTTTCTAATAAATTACAGGTTTCTATTCCAATTATTTCACATCCATATAACAGAATTGGCTCAATTATTTGCTTTTATAGTTTGATATGGCATTCTAATGGTAAATCACGTTGTCTAGCTCCGCTATGCAATGCAAATGAAGCTTGGCCTGTTCTGTTATATTGTTTTCCGTTAAGAGAAGGCGTCTGTTATAAGAGAATTATATTCCCAGACATTTTTAATTGTTAACAATTTCGACTTCTTTTGATTTTAGATAAAACTTTAGTTTTTTACAATATCTTTCCATGCTTCGAAACACAACTTCCTTTGATTTATCCAGAGAGGGAGGGAGAGAGAGAGAGAGAGAGAGAGAGAGAGAGAGAGAGAGAGAGACAGAGAGAGAGAGAGAGAGAGAGGGAGAGAGAGAGAGAGGGAGAGAGGGAGAGAGAGAGAGAGAGAGAGGGAGAGAGGGAGAGAGGGAGAGAGAGAGAGAGAGAGGGAGAGAGAGAGAGAGGGAGAGAGAGAGAGACAGAGAGAGAGAGAGAGAGAGAGAGAGAGAGAGAGAGAGAGAGAGAGAGAGAGAGAGAGAGAGAGAGTTATTTACTTTAACAGCTGATTTTAAATTATTATACATACTTTTAATTATATTAAACATTTACCGGTAATATTGTGTGGGTCAAGTTTTGCCCAAAGACAGTTGCGCCACACTGAATCAAAAGCTTTTACAAAATCGATGATGCATCAGAGCAGTTGTTTCTGTTTGTTTTTGAATATTTCTAAAATAGTGTAAAGTGTGAAGATGTGGTCAATAGTGGAATATTCCCTTCTAAGTCCAGCTTGATTTTCAGATAATTCGTTATTATTTTCCAGGAATTACGTTATTCTCTTACTTAGTATGGCCATAAAAAGCTTACCTAAGCAGCTGAGTAGAGTAATCGGTCTACAATCTTTGGGCTGATTCATGTAACCATTCCGTGTGTAAATAGGTCTAATGATACCTTCTGTTCATGCATCGGGGATTTTTGCAGAATCTAGTACTCTATTAAATAAAATTGTATATATAGTAATCATGATATGTTCCGTTGATTTGATATACTCATTCAATATTCCATCTGGCCCCGCTGCATTGTTGGTTTTCAGACGTTTAATAGATTTAGAGATTTCTTGGCTTGTAATTGGCGAGTTGAGTGGACTGTAGTCGTCAGCTGTCTTCTCATAGGTGTGTTTGGTGTTTAAGTCTCCAAAATCGAGTAAACAATATGGAAAGTCATGCTAGACAAAAATACATGGATGGCCTGAACGAAGAATGGACCTTTCCATTTTTAGCTATGCCCCGCCCATCACTAGCTAAGCTCCACCCACACCTCGCCGTGTTGGAATTGATCGATCCCCAAATGCACTAGCTATCAATTTCCTGAAAACTATACAGGGAGCTGTTGAATATTTTGTGACTAATTTGACTGGGTGCTGTTGCTGCCTATGGCAGCAATAGCGCCCAGTCAAATTAGTTTCAAAATAGTCAACAGAATATGTATTAAATAGTAAAAGCAAACAATTTTGTACAACAACGCATGGACCGTCTTCAAATATGCGTTCGTGACGTACTTACCGACGTCATTCATGACGTCATTTATTATGATGTCATTGTACACATCACACAGTTCATTATGACGTCATATGATGGGTGGGTACTCTGGAAAGGTGAATTAAGCGATCTGTCCATGCGAAATTGTAGGAAATATTGGAAAACTATCGGCCACTAATAAGGGGTAACACCCATAACCGTACGATACCACCTTTAATATATAAGAATATACAAGGGGATATGGAGGATATTTCCTTCGCTGGGCAAGAACAAGCGGATTTGCCTAATTCCTACGTTGTAAATATTACTAAATTAAATGATGGAAATGTTGAATTATCGACCTTTGAATTTAGATGCGAAGGCAGACTTAACAATATCAAAATTTTCGCTAGAGAGATAGAAGAAACGATCTTATTATTAGGTAGCAACAAGGCCTCTGGCTCCGATCGTATTAGCCACAGGTTGTTAAAATTATGTTATACGGAAATCTCCGTCCCACTCTGCATTCTGTTTAGCAAATAGTCAGGCGAGTGTTGCTTTCCAGCTCAGCGGAAAACAACACATGTGACACCTTTATTCAAGAGAGGCGAGGCGAACGACACATCAAATTACCGGCCTGTCTTTCTACTAAGCTGTTTAGGCAAACTTATGGATGTTTTTTAAAAAGTTACATAATTATTTGATTGAAAATAAATTACTTTATAAATATCAGGCAGGGGTTCGGCCTGGTTGTTCTACAGTCTACCAGCTTATTGATATGTACAACCAAAGAGTTGATGGCTTAAACGATCGGAGACAAACGTGTGCTGTATTTTGTGACGTATCCAAAGCATTCGACAGAGTATGGCATGGCTTGTAAAATTTAACCAAGCGAAGACAGTATGCATGTTATTTAAAGCGATTAATAATAAAAATAATAATAATAATAATAATAATAATAATTAACCATCCCATTGGTAATACAGATCTTGGTTATTCAGACACACACGCGCGCGCTTGCACATCACACACACACGTGCGCGCGCGCACGCGCACGCACACGCACACACACACGCGCGCGCACATTTTGGGTGTAACCATATCGACGGAGTGTAGCTGGCGGAATCACATCGACTTCACATTAAATAAATTTACAAAGGTACTGGCTAATATGAGGAAACTAAAATTCACGTTAAATAGAGCAGAACTAAATACAATTCATATTTCCTATTTACAGTCTTTGTTGGGGTATGCATCTTGTGTGTGGGATGGTTGTAGTATGGAGGATGAACTCAAACTGGAAAGATTCCAACTCGAAGCTGGCAGAATTATAACAAGCCTTCCCAGATTTTGTTCGACGGTTAACATCTACAATGAAACTGGATGGGAACTACTAAAGGACAGGCGACGACACAAACACCTGGCAACGTTTCACAAACTACTATACGATGACACCATACCTGACTTTATGACAGATATTACACCACCTCGTACAGCGACAACGGAACGATACGGCATTCGTAATCCAATTCAATTGAAAACAATGTACAATCAGAATCATAAATTTCCAAATTTAAAAAGTTAGTCGAACAGGAAATTCCTAAGCCTCCCGAATTTTACAATTGTGGTGTGCGCAAACGGCATACCAGACTACGTCACAAATGCTCTCAGTTAAACAGAGATCTGTATAGAGTAGGATTATTCCCCACGCCAAATTGCCTTTTCTAAAACTGTTGTAGAAGATGCATCACATATCTTGCTAAAATGCCCTTACTATGTTTTGCCAAGAGAACACCCAACACAACAATTACACCGTTTTTCTCCATATACCCCCGACATTCTATACAATGGAAACATAGCTTTGTCAGACATAGAAAATGAATGTATTTTAAGGCAGCACAGGAATATATTCACGCTACTTTAGTTTGAATGATTGAATCCACTTATGAATCCACTCTTAGATACGCCACACCCATCTCTGGCTAGGCTACGCCTATGATTTGCCCGTGTTGGCATCGATCGAACACTGAACTACTAGAACCGCAATCTCCAGAAGACCACACAGACGAGCTGTTGAATGTTTTGAGGCTGGTTTGGCTGGATGCAACTGTTGCTGCATATGGCAGCAGCGGCACCCAGTCGAGGTAGTTTCGAAACATGCAACAGAATAGTAATTGAGTAGTGAAACAATTCATACAACTGACGGACCGTTAAGCATTGATGACGGACTTAGATATACGAATAAGCTGTGAGACAACTATACGAGCACATCAAAGCAGATGAAAATAATGACCTTGATGTAGTGCAGCTCGGAAATGGCTTTCAGTGTTTCCAAACAGTACTATTTTGGAAGTAATGTAAAAAATTTGCTGTTGATTATCCTGCGCCTAGTTTGATTGGGGGTTGGGGAGGGGGTGGGGTGCTGGTCATTGCTGCCTTAAGTGGCGATGTCCTTCGGTCATGGTGCTACTACTACTACTACTACTACTACTACTACTACTACTACTACTACTACTACTACTACTACTACTACTACTACTAATAATAATAATAATAATAATATTGATTGTACATGTTCGCATCGGCGCGCTTGAGGATAGAAGTGTTGAAGTTGTATGTTTTTTTAGAGGCTTAGAGTGTGTTCATGGATGTGATGGGCCGAGATTGGTATTGTCATATAGTGCTTCCTAGGCCATGTTCTCACTAGAGACTCAATCTTTATCCGGAATGACGCCATACTGAAGTGTGGCGTTATACCTGATTAGCTCGCTGGTGAGAACACGTCCTTCGGTTGTGGAGTTGAATTATGGACACGGGCCCATTTTCGACTTTGCATCTGGTGAATGGCATTGTCTTGTGCGGGGTCGTGGTGTGTTGAGATTTATTTCATTCCGTCGTAGTGCAGCGCACGGTTTAGTTGGTTTAGTTCTCCGGAGCTGTGCAGGGTTGGCGGTTCGTTTTCGGCCATTATGGTGCGGACCATTGACAGATCATTGCTAGTTAATTGCATTTATTTATTAGCTGCTATTAATATTACTGTTGGGAAAAGGCCTAATTAAGTCGTAAAGAACTTGTACCCAATCCCTTTGAAAATGCCTACAATAAAATGTGTTAAATCATACAATGATTAGGCTACAATATTCTTTTTCATTGGTGGAGGTGGTTGAAGAATTATAGAGTGACAATATTAACTCGGTCAATTTCAGCCCTACCAACTTCCATGGTGTATGGTCCTCGTCATTTCAGTGGTAAAATTTCAAAAGTACTCTTCTCTTGGCGTGCAAATGGACATTTCTTAAGACCACTGCAGAGGCCGAGTTGGCCCGGTTTCGCCATGAAAGGGTTAATCTAAGCTCCACCCACACCTCGCTTGTGTTGGGATCGATCGATGTCTGAAATCCCTAGCTATCTATTTCCAGAAAACTATACATATAAGCTGTTTAATATTTTGAAACCAATATTCCTGGTCAAGTAACCAGTGGTAATGAGAGATAATTTGAATATTCGACAATATCTGTGATTAACCTGATGATAATAACCCCTCTTGTCTCAACAGTCCGTTAAAGCGCTCAAAATACTATTTATTTCAATTAACCATTTAATTACCAAATCTTATTTTTTGCAGTGAAAAAGAGGATTTTTGTAAATTTATAGCGAAAATTTACAAAAAATTAGATTTATGTTATCCTTCAAATGGACATTCATCAAAAGTATAATTGCCAAGAAAATTCAAATTTCTGCTTACTTATTATTATTATTATTGTTGTTGTTGTTGTTGTTGTTGTTGTTGTTGTTGTTGTTATTATTATTATTATTATTATTATTATTATTATTATTATTATTATTATTATTATTATTATTATTATTATTATTATTATTTTATTGGTATTTGTTGGTATTTGTGATGTTGGTGTTCGTAGTGGTGGTAGTGGTGGTGGTGACTGTGGTGGTGGTGTTGTAGTAGTAGTTGTTGTTGATATACTGGTTTTTTTGTTGGTTTTTTTTTGTTTTTTTGCTGCTGCTGCTGCTGTTGTTGATGTTGTTGTTGTTGTTGTTGTTGTTGTTGTTGTGTTGCTGTTGTTTTTGTCGATGGTGGTGTTGCTGGTGGCGGCGGTGGTTGTGGTGCTTATGGTGGTGGTAGGGGTGGCTGTCGTGGTGGGTGGGAAGGACGGGGCATGGACGGAGATGGGGCGGGGAATGGGTTGGGTGGGACGGTAGCGGTAGCGGTGGTGGTGACAGTGGCGCTGATGGCGGCACTGTCGCTGGCGGTTACGGGAGTAGTGGTGCTGGTGGAGGTGGTTGAAGAATTATAGAGTGACAATATTAACTCGGTCAATTTCAGCCCTAGGAACTTCCATGGTGTATGGTCCTCGTCAATTTGCCCAAAATGCTAATATATTGTCCTAAACGACCTGTCTTAGACGGCCACCTGTGTGGCTATAATAAGTCGTTAGTAAAAGAGAATAGGCGTCTTAAAACACCATCTGAGGATACAAATATCACTTGAGTATCCTAGTCACATGGTAGGGCAGATACTCATGTGGTTTTGGTACGTCACGAATTGCCTTGCCAATCTACTCTGACTTAAGGCATGATGTGTGTATTAATAGCAGGTTTATTAATCTTAATGGGGCATTTGTAGCTGAATAAAATATGTGCCTCCATTCCCAATGTCATTTCAGTGCCATAAACGTGATTATGATTGTAATTAAGAGGACAAATAAGAAGGAAGGCGTACTGATTGTTTTTACAAACGATATGCTTGACTAAACACAAACCAGATACGAAGGAGTTTTTGCACTTTAAGAGATATCCCGTTGAATAACAATAGGGGCTAACTTCTGGCCCAGCAACCTGCGTTATCAGGCAGCGGGGTAGGCGGGTCTTAACGTCAATGAGAGCAACAAATCCCGCAAAGGCGCCATGGGGTATTAAACGGCGCCACGGTACCAGGGTGTTTCCCCCGTAAAATTCTGAAATCTTGATGCTCGCCGAGGGCCTCTCGCGCATTCCCAGAGGTAGATATGAGCCATCAGTTGGCTGGTAACATGGTTATATTCTTATATTTTAGGCGCCGCTTAATGATGAGGTCGGAGTGGGCGACCACCCCACCCACCCCAACCACAAACCCCTACCCACCCCACCCTACACACCCCAACCCACCCACCCCAATCCCTGTTCCCTCTGGCTACGCTACAATTATCGGATTATATCTCCAAACATTTTGCATCTCGTTTGAGCTCGCAATGCTGTAAGTTATGTTTTTACTAGTGTCACTAGGGGTTCCGAGGAGAACTGCCAATTTTGGTGTCTGAAACACAACAGCAACATCTTTTAGGAACAGTCGTCAGAACAGACATTTTCCCGCATTCTTCAATAACTCAGGTTCTATTAATGCGATCGTTTCCAAACTTGGGTGAAAATTTGCCCATGTGGTCCCGAACACGTTTGCCAATTTTGTGGTTAAAAGCTGAAACGCAACAGCAACAGCGTTCAGCAACATTGTTTTCAAACTGATAGAGATTCTTGAAGCATTTTGCAATAACTCTAATGGAGCGATCTTTTCCGAACTTGGGTTGATGCGTGTCTGAGAGGTCCCGAAGACGTGTGCCGATTTTACTGTCAAAAATAAAACGCAACACCAACAACTTTCAGCAACATTGTTAGCAAAATCGACACTTTTGACCTTATGGCGGCCCGACTGAAAACTATATCAACGAGTATTGGATAAATTTGTCCTTAAATGGCACAAGCTACTAGTACGTAGCTACACGCTATATGTTTTTTCTGGAGTTCCCGCTAATAGACGAGCGATAAAAACGTGCACAAAGTTAGGAGTGTAACCTTTTCAGCCGTCCAAACCTGTGGTCGTGAGGAATGTCTATAAGCAGACAAAAAAGAAGACTATTTTTGAAAATTTACCACTGAAATTACTGGCTCGATAATCGAACCAGTAACTCCAGTGGTAAATTTTCGAAATTAGTCTTCTTTTGGCCTACAAATAGACACTCGATAAGAATATGTTTTGATTTTTTTTTTATCAAATGACCAGGACAGTCGCAGTGGTAGATTATATATCCGTTGGAAATGGCATATAGGTAAGAAGTGCCGTTAGTAGGACATTTCTTTTTTAAAATGTTAATTACGGAATTACTTAACGGTCCCCACATTGTCCTAATTTCACCGAATTTTCCGAAATTTCTTGCAGACCAAGTTAAATGATGAATTATAATTTTGTTTAAATAGAATTTTTTTTGTTTGAAATGGGAGCACGATAAGACACGTATCTTACATCTTCAATACTATAAATACATCAAGGTGCCGGATTGTAAAATATAATAAATAGCATTTTAAACCCTTCAACGCTCAAGCCAACCAAAACGGCTTCTGCAATGGCTTTGAAAACGTTCATTCACAGACCAAGAGAATACAATTCCCGGAAATTCATCACTAGAATTACTGGTTCGATAACAGCGCCAGTCATTCGAGTGGTAAACCCTAAAATAATGATCCTCTCCCGGTCCACAAATGGGCTCTGAGAAAATTGATATTATCTTAAGCAAATTTGAGTGTTAAAGGGTTAACGATAAATAGAATAACAAATTATAGAAAGATAACCTCATTTTATACAAGCTGTTCAGATTATATCCAACACATAAACTACAAATAACATTTTAAGCAAATTCTGCTACCTTGTTTCCGTGGTGGAAAAACGATGTCACTCAAACGTTATGATCAAAATACATCTCTTGTTACCTGACGTCAAAATCATATGACGTATGTCCGACACAGCAAATGTCCGAAGGTAGGCGTATTAATTGTGTATCTTTCCTGAACTTATGATTTGATAAATATATTGTTGAATTATTTTAAAACTAATTTGGAATGGAAATGTTGCTGCTGTAAACAAGATCAACAGCGGGCATATATAGTTCTCATAAGATCTAGATTCTGGGAGTGTAGTGGTCCTACATTCCATTCGAACATACGCGCAGAGTGCGTGGAACTTGGCTAGAAATGTCTCTGGTATGCTTAAAGCTAGAACTGGATGCCTTTATTGGAGGTTTCGGTTGCAAATCATCAACATTGTTCTCATATGTACTGGATACACGGCTATAAGACCCAGGTCCGTCGCACCTCAATCCGACCCAATAAACCATGTTTAAACAATTAGTACTTCAGAAAACATTCCCTATTAGTGCCTATTAGTGCATCTTACTGTGCCAGTACTGGGCCGATATTGGTCCAGTACCGGTCTTGTAACTTGTATGGAATTTGGGTTTAATTTGGGTTTAACATAGTTCACTACCTGATCAAATGAAAGCACGCCAAAAACAGCGCCACAACGGCGCACACGCACACACACTAATTCAAGACGAAAATGAGGCATGCGGCAAGTTTCACCAATGTCAAGAACAATGGTACCACCGCTCCTGTAGGAGAAAGAGGGTTGGGGTGCTGGAGAAAAATAGTAAGAGAGAGAGACGGCGAGATATTGGGAGAGAGAGAAAGAGAAAGTATGCGAGAGAGAGAGAGAGAGAGAGAGAGAGAGAGAGAGAGAGAGAAAGAGCGAGAGAGAGAGAGAGAGATGGCGTGCAGATGATAGATGGAACATGGGAATAGTTAGAAAAGCTCACAATGGGGTCACTCACACCTGTACTCATGTGGAGGTGTGAATTTATTGCGGGTGGGGGTTGGGGATGGATTTATTTTGGATACTCTATTACCGTATTGTCGGGTGGTTGGTATTGGTGAAGGCGTTTCGTGTCTCATATATATTGGCATACAAGCTTTGAGAGTACGATGTTCTATTGCAGATCCAAGTTTGCATCGCCATGCAGAAGTCGGTTAATTGTTAAGGACGTTGGAGGGATGTCGTTAAGGGGTAACTCGTCATGGAGTTTGCCTCTTTGGCATTATAGATAGGACAGTAGAAGAGAAAATGTTCGGTTGAGGGGTGGGGGTTGTCAAAAATGTGGTTGTTGAACAGGTCTCTGCTCAGACTGCTACAGCCGTTCTGGAGTCTACCCAGGTTTATGTTGGCTTGTCTGGTACCAGCATAGAACCACAAATGTGGTGGACATGTAGGAGACATCGCTTTAAGTTTGCTTTTGAATCCGTTTAGTGAAGCTGAGTAAGTTATAGCGGTGGGAGGATTATTCCAGTCACGAAAAGTTGCTGGAAAAAGGTTTTGACGGAGTTCAGTACGGCAGCGGGGATGCGTTATAGTGCGTTGCCATGGCGTATGCTATAAGGGGTTCTGTTTTCAGATAGCTGTGGGAGATGTTGTGACAGACTAGTAGGAGTCATTCATTAATGATCTTGTATAGCATCATTAGCCTATGGGTTTCACGTCTGCGAGAAAGTGGTTCAAATCCTGTTTCGACATACATGTAATTTGTGCTAGCGCTACGGGTCATGCCACTTATCGTTCTAAGCACGTCCTTTTGCAAATTTTCTATTCTGTACACTAGATATTCAAGTATGTTGCCCCAGATGAGGGTAAAACATCCTTTATACATGATTTCTAAGCATTTCCGGTCTAGAACATATTTAAGGCCTATTACGTAGGGAACGTTTTTGTTGGGCGTTTGATAATAGGTTATCTACGTGGTTAAGCGAGTTCCCGTTGTTTGTTAAAGATAATGCCAAGATGCTTGTGATGATTTTATGGGGATGGGCGCGGGTGTGTGTGTGGAGATTTCATAATTTTCAAATCCAATAGGAAAGACGGTGGGGTTATTGCGCAGGGAAATGAAAAGGGATGTGGTCATGGAGCCGTGAACGTCCACAAGCTAGGTGAGTACCAACTGGCTTATGGAGTGAAGGTTATGGCCGATCGCTGGTGTGTGTACTGTTAGGTTGTGTGATGGTACATAAAGGCTTGTGTCGTGAGCAAACAGTCTTGTGTTGTTTAGGATGTTGTTTGGTAAGTATATAAAGATTAAAAATAGTAGGGGACCTAGAACTGACCCTTGGGGCACTCCAGCGATTGGACTTAGTCGGGTAGATTTGTCACCATTTATGACCACTTGTTGGTGACAATACGTTAAATAACTCTCGAACCATGCTAGTAGGCCTTTAACATTTTTTAAGTAAACCGCTGTGCCACAATCGGTTCGTTATAAATGAATATAGTTGGTTGACTGAAGAGCTAGATGGAAGAAAGGCAGACAGATAGGGTGTGATGTCGTTTTTGATGTAGTTGTAGACATATTTGAAGACGGGTTTTATCCAAAACCTTGCTTAAATTGCTTAGGAATGAGATTGGGCGGTAATTTGAGCTAAGATTTTTTCACCCGTTTTAAAGATCGGTGTGATGTTGACAATTTTCCAAGAAGTAGGAAACTGCGATGTGTTAATAGAATGGTAAAAAAACGAGCTAGAATTGGGATGAGTAATTCTTTGCCCTCAGATAACATTTTGGGACTTATACAATCGGGACCCGGCAGCCTTGGAAGTGTCTACATTTGAAAGAACATCTAGGACGTCCCTGTTTGTTATGGAGATAAGATATAGCCAATTATCAGTGTATGGGGATAGGGGAGATAATTGTGCATTTGAGTCGTCAATGGGTGCGATCTTAGAAAAGCAGTGATTGAGAAGCTCCGCCTTCGTGAGAATAGGCAAAACAGCCATCTTGACACTTGAGTTGGAGGTATTACGTTGAAGTTGGAATTAGAATCACAAGGAAGGATTTGCAGATTTTCCAGCACTGTTTTGTGTCAGTTTCTCCGCTTTTGAGTTTATCTGCCAGTTTAGTTCTGTACTCGTGCCTAGCTGTTCGTACACGTGTTTTGACTAGGTTCCTCTGTTGTTTGAAATGGGCAATATCTTGGTCGTATTTAGTTTTCCTAGATTTCTTAATCCTCTTTTCGCGAATTCGCCTTTCATGTTTAATTTTGGTCCTCATCCGTGGTTTGTCGTTTGGGTTTATTGCGACTATTTTGTGTGGGATTGAGGTCTTGGCTGCCTTGATGTCATGGTATAGTCTGACACCAAGTGACAACGTCATTGTCTTCAGATAGAATATCCCAGGAGCTATCATGTAGATAGGCCTTGGAGTTTCTCCAGTTGGCTTTAGCATAGTTCCAGATGTAGCACGTGTAGATATGGTGTTTTGGTAAACAGGAAGTTAGCATTATTTACATCGGACTGCGGTCACTGCAAAACGGTGCCAATACACCACCTCCTTTCACGACCCTGGCGTTGTTGATAATAATTGGCTCTAATATGGATGCATTCAATTATGACATCTCTCGGATCCCTCTCTATGGCGCTTACAGGAAATAACACAACTCAGTTGATAATCAATACGCATAATGGATGAATCCAGTTTTAGATATGTCCCACCCATCTCTAGTTAAGCCTTAACCACGGTTTGTCCTAAAGTATTGAACAATAATATATCTATAGATATTTAATACATAATGCTTAAATCATCACTCAATAATTGCTTAACACTATGATTTTCTAAGCTGAGTCTTTACAAGAACGTTTTTAAAGAATCACTGTAAACTGAGAAACAGAATTTTACATTAAGATACGGGCCCATTTCCTTTCACAAATGTTCATGGAATTTCATACATTGTTTATACTACACGTCAAAATATATATGATTTTATATGGTTTAAAGTTTGTCTCAGTCTTATCACATTTATCGTGAGTTGCAATGCACTTATCATAATACAATTGAGGAATTCAGTTTTAGCTATACCCCGCCCATCTCTAGCTAAGCTCCGCCCGCCGTTTACCCGTGTTGGCATCGATCGATCCCTATGCTTCCTGAATCTCAATTTTCAGAAATCTATGCAGGTAAGCCATCAAATATCTTGAAACTAATTTGACTGGGCGCCCAGCGAAATTAGTTTCAAAAATATTCAACGGAATGTTTGTTTAAATAGTAAACACATACAATTCGTACAGCTTGACGGACTATTAAGCGTGTATGACGGACCAAATCGCGTCATTCATGACGTAATTGATAAAGAGGTCAGCCCACATGTGACCTAGTTGATAATGACGTCATTTGATTGACCGATAAACTGGTTTCTTCCATTTGTTTATATTTTCTATGCTACCATATTACGTGTCAACTATGAGTAATTTTCTAATTATCTTTTTTGATAATTTGTTTTTGTCATTTTGTATTAACGTAAAAAAGTATATATCAGGCTTGTCATGCAGGCTATGGGATTATATGATATTGATAGAAATTATAGAGAGTATATAATATTGATAAAAATATATTGCCAATGATATACCAATAATGAGATATCTTGCGTAGTGATATCATGATAAAATTACTACAAAAATCTACCCGTGGCATATGTTAATTGTATTTGTAATTATTTTCTCACATACGTTGTCTAAGGCTGGCTGTAATGCACCATTCCAGTTTTAGCCATGCCCGACCCATCTCTAGCGAAGCTCCACCAACGCCCCGCTAGTGTTGGGATCGATTGATCTCTGAATTCCCTGACTATCAATTTCCAGAAAACTATGCAGGTAAGCTGTTGAATATTTTGAAACTAATTCGACAGGGTGATGTTGCTGCCTATGGCACAAGGTGTCGGACTATTAAGCGCTAAAGACGGACTATTTCGAATTATTCATGACGTCAAAATTATGACGTCAGCCTACACGTGACGTAGTTGATTATGACGGCATATGATGGATAGATAAACTGAAAAGGTGAATTAAACTAAACGAAGTGGATTCGTCCATAATCAGAAAACACAATGGCAATATTTATAACTATAGATTTGTCATCACTTAATTAAATAAATGCCACGTTGCGCTCCATTCCAGAAGCGACTGTTCGCACAATATTGGAATGAAGTTGCTGACAATGGGAAAACTAGCCAATAAATTAAAGGTGCATAATCACAGCAGAATGCTCGAAAATAAAATTGTTAAAATTGTATACTTTTAGAAGCTTACATTGTGTACATGGACGTAATGACACGAAATAAATCTTAACATATGGTAATTTCATTCCATATAAATTGATATAATGTTTTAAGTTGTGAAATTGAATTAGAGACACGAGTCCTAATTCAAATTCACTACTAAAATACGAAATTTATTTATGCGGAATGAAATCATCTAATGTTAAGACTTATTTCGTTCCATTCCATCTGAGCACACGATTTAAGCCTCTAAAAGTATGCAATTTTAATAATTTTACTTTCAAGCATCTTGGTGTGACTATTCACCTTTAATGACCCTTGATATTCCATTCTCAGGCAAGTCAAATGAAACATCTGACATTGTCTATATCCATTCCTTAGTAACCATCTAACATACAAATACAGGACGGATTCAGGAATTGTGTGTTGTATGAGTACATGTCACATATCTGAAGTGGGTCAATGTACCTCATGCTTGTTGGGATTGCTTGTCAGCGGTCCTCCAAAACCCATTTCAAATCAATTTTACATGCTCTCAGATTGTGTCTCCTGCATTATAGTTGAAATCTTGCTTGGATGTGTTTGTGTTGGCAATAAATAGGACACACGGGTATTGCTCCAGAAAAATGCTAAATTAGGTGATCACGGAGAGTTTCTCATGCATTTCTGGATGTATATCAGTTGAAATTTTTGTTGAATATGTGTATGAGTTGGCAGGACAAAGGACAAAGGACATCACATTTAGATGGCCTCAGAGTGTGTCTTGCATTTCCAGAGGAAATATAAGTTGAAAATTAACTCGATTAATTAATTATGTGTATGTTTTGGGACAAGAAAGGGTACATCAGGCGTGGAATACAGAAAATCCTGAAATTTAGACGGCCTCAGAGTGTGTCTGTTACATTTCCAGAGGAAATATCAGTTGGAAATTAACACGATTAATTAATTATGTGTTCGTTTTGGGACAAGAAAGGGTACATCAGGCGTGGAATACAGAAAATCCTGAAATTTAGATAGCCTCAGAGTGTGTCTCATGCATTTCCAGAGGAAATATCAGTTGAAAATTAACACGATTAATTGATTATGTGTATGTTTTGGGACGAGAAAGGGCACACCAGGCGCGGAGTAGCACCTCTGCCGTGGGCTATGGGAGGCCCCCGCGATGCACCAAATGGATCCGCCTCTGAAGTCTCCTTTCGACGTCCTGTATCGCATATGGCGTGGACAAATGCATCTGATTTTGTTGTTTTCCGTTGACTGTGCCATCGTTCACAAGCCAACGCTACCTTCTCATTAACTACCACCCGGTTCACGCTTAAGATGGTGCGTTATGCCCTAGGCTTGAGCACCTAAATGTTCGACTTTTAAATCTATATACTTTGGGATGCAATCTGAGGCGCACGCACGCACGCATGTACGCACGCATGTATTTAAAATATTTTGGTTTATCTTACTGCCTGAGATTTTGTTTGAGGAAAGCCATATGGCATTAATGTTAACCCTTTACAGGTTAAATTTGTTCAATAAAGTCCAAATATGCGCTTACTTATTTAGTGTACATTTACAGGCACAGACAAGGTCATTCCCGAGAATATGCCACTGGAATGACTGTCTCGATTCCCGAGCCAGTCATTACAGCGGTAAATTTTCAAAAATACTCCAATACCCGCCGGCAAATGGACATTGCCCAAGATCACTAAAGGGACCGCTTTTGGCTGACTATCATGAAAGGGTTAATGTAGAATGATTGAGATGGATATTCTGGAAAGCTATTTGAGTTTTGCTTTTACCAAGAAAACTCGGGTTTTTCCTAAACGCAATTACTGGACGCTTGTTAAAGGGTTGTTTCAGCAAAAAACAATTATAATTGAAAGCTTGACATTAATGCGATTAGTTCTTTTTACGATTTTGTGCGACCGATATATCCATCTCAGCAACCAACTCAAAATCTCGCACACGCCACGCCTCTGGTCATGATACCAACTGTGGCACCACAATCACAAATGAAAAAACGTCTCAGATCACCTACTGAAACATCGCCGACAGTCACAAAACGAGTAGCCAATAAGACCTCTCCATTGCTACCATTAGACTCTGGCCCTACAGATCTGCTGTTTGAAGTGTCATTAATCCCACTACCTGACTCTCCACTAGGAAATCTAATTGACCCAAATGAATATCCACCCTTGCCACAGAGGGAGAGGTTTAATGGTAGCAAATCTGTTCCACGGACCAGCGCTTCTCATAAATCCCCTCAGAGAAGTCAACCATCGGGTCTCAAGACCCCATCCCCAATAGGGAAACTGCCACAGCCCAGTTTCTCTCCAACTCCAGGTCCAAGTAATGCACCGGAGGTGCGTCCTATTAAATTTGCAAATAGGCCCAAACAACCAACCATGTTGGAGAGAAACATGTTTTGGAAATATCGTCATGAAATCGGAAATAAAAATGACTGGCGACTACCTGTTCTCACGAACACAGTACTCATCTTTGGAGCTTCGAACCTGAGTCGCATTAATGTTGAGCGCCACCCTGAAATGCAAATTGCCTGCTACACAGGCGCTAAATTGTGTCATGCTAGAGGAATAGTTCAAAAGTACACTGGCTCATTTAAACCAGAGAAAATAGTGATTAACATTGGTATTAATGATATGAATGAACCCATCTCTAGTTCAAAACATAGATTAATGCTGGTTTTCAGTGCGATTAAGTCCAAATTCCCAAATACCGCGATTTACTTCGCAAAGCTTAACTATTCAAGTCGGTTGACAGCTCAGCAGAGGTTGGCAATTCAGTCCCTCAATTCGACGGCTGAATCATCAAAATCTGTGACTGTCATTCCGGCACTTAGACTCTCCGAATTTAATGTTGTTAAGGATAACGGAATAATAACTACGTACACCGCTGTCGGGGGGAAAAAGGGACCCGACAGGCGTGCTGAAAGAGTGGGTCCTCACCCTGCTGGGTTTATACCGGACGGCTCCGCCAAACCGCCAGGCCGCCAAGCCAGGCCGCCAAACGAAGCACCCACCCCACCCCTAATGCCATTGTGCATCAACACGCATGCGCAATGCCCAAATGCCTCCACGGCCCTCAGAGAGCCCCCAAAAGGAGCATATAAGGAACCTCAGACCATTCAGACTTACTTGAATTTGACAAGACAGAAATCGAGCGTCAGGATCTTAGCAATTATTCTCAAGTGTTTATAACGTAGTTATTAGCCGTTTTAAGGATAACATACATTGGACTGAAAAGACAGCTAACTCTATGTAATCTGCCTGGCTTAGATTTCTAAGTTTAAACTGGACAGGGGCCAAGGTAACATCCGCCCGGAAACAGGACTGGGCAGTAATATTGTCAATCATACTGGCTCCCCATTAGGTGAAGCACGGCAGTCGCTGCTCAATTTCGGTCTTACGTTTGTCCCAACACCAAAACCTAAAACCGGTTTGGATGGTCTTTTAGATAATGGCTGTATGGAAACATCTGAATTTAGTCACCGTATTAAATTAGCAGACTTCTTTCGTAACTCTAATGGTAACATTCCACCATTCATTGAAAAAACTGACTGGGCACCAAACATAAAACCCCTGGACCCAGCGATCGGTCAAAGCATAGAACTCTTTTCAGAACGTGTTAAAAATTCTACATTTCCTAATGAGCAACCAAATTTACCCTATGAAGAACGACAGGCCCTAATTGAATTGTCTAAAAACAGTGAAATTGTCATCAAACCTGCGGATAAAGGATCGGCGACTGCAATAATACTTAAAGATAACTATAAACGTATGCCCTGTAGGTGGGGCTTAGAATACACCTTCCGTATCCTCTGCGTGTCGTAAGAGGCGACTAAAGGAGATAAGGGTGAGGTAACCCTGACAGAAACCTCGAGTGCTGAAGACGGAGATTCCAGGCCGCACGGCGCACTCTAATAAACCATAGATCCACGCACTTAACGCTTATGATCATGTCGATCGTCACTTACAGGACTGGCGGTATGATCAGCGAACGAAAAGAAGAAGACTATAAACGTGAAGCACAACAACAACTAAGCAACCCAACGCATTACCAAAAACTAAGCGAGCCACTTTGGCAAAATAATTGCAGCAAATTTAATGAGATTCTTAAAAAATTGCTCGATAGCAAGAAGATCACTGAAAAGCAACATAAGTATCTCTTTGCGAAGCTTGAGTCAAAACCACGGACTTTCTATCTTTTGCCAAAAATTCATAAACCCATAGTTTCGTGGTTGGACCCAATGTCACCACCTGGGCGACATTTAATCTCTGATTGTGGTTCAGAATCCTACAGAATCAGTGAATACATCGATTACCATCTACAGCCAATAGCAAATAGACATCCAAGCTTCTTGAAAAACACAGAAGACTTCTTATCCCAGGTCTAATCGATCAAACGCCTTTTCGATGTCTCAACGTATAATGGCTCCTGGAGCATTACCTTGTCTCTAATTAAACAGGTATTGGTCAAGATAGAGCGGCCTGAATAGAGCAAGTTTGGTCGGTATGGATAACTTCATCCAGAACACTAGCAAGTTCTTTAGCAAGCGCTTTAGAAATAATCTTATAATCGACACAGAGGAGCGAGATGGGTCTGTAATTTTTTAAGGCTCTGTCGATTTCCTTTCTTGAATATAAGTTGAACATATGCTTGCGACATGGTAGAAGGGAGCATACCATGTGAGAAGATTTCATTTATTACTTGAATAAACTCTGGCCCAATGAGATGCCAAAATGTCTGGTAGAATTCCACGCTAAGTCCATCACCTCCTGGAGCTTTGCCGCCCTTCATATGTTTTAGAGAAGTGGTCAGATCAGCTAGTGTTAATAGAAGCTCACAGAATTCCGTGCTCGATTTTGAGAATGCATTTTTGACATTGGCTAGAATCTCAGATGACTTTATATCATTACTATTATCAGATTTAAATAACATCTGATAAAATGTTTCTACCATTTCCATAATTTCCTTTTGCGTAGAGCAATTTTGGTGGTGGTTGTTGTTGTTGTTGTTGTTGTTGTTGTTGTTGTTGTTGTTGTTGTTGTTGTTGTTGTTATTATTTAAACTCCTAATTTATTTCTCAACTCCTCTCGATTTTTCGAGCCCATAAAAGTATTTCGTTGGTTTCTCTCCTTCGATATACATTTGTGTTCTGCTCCTAGTTATTGCACCTTCAACCCTATATCTATCTATTTGCATACGCTTTAATTTCATATCGCTTAGCCGTTCACTATGCTGACTATCCCCATTCGCAATCTTCCTACTTAGGAGAAACAGAGAACGCTCAAGTGCTTCTCATTGCGCATCATTCGCGCTTTCCCAATGGAATATTGTTTTGAAATGTGGGCAAATCCAACTTTTACATCTTCCCACCATGTTGTTAAATTGTCATGGGAATTTTTGTTTCGAAGCTTATGTTACCAAAAAACTTTAACACAAGTTTGATATTTAGATTCATTTAGCAGCGAATTATTAATTTTCCAAAAGCCAGGGCCGCGTTTAACCCAGTCGGTATTATCCAGCGTGATGTAAAACATGTCATAGTCAGAGAACGTAATGGGATACATACCAGCATTTACCTGATTTCCTTTCAATGATCTTTGAATATAAATTCGATCTATTCTAGAGGCGAGTTGGCCGTTATTTGAATGCCATGTGAAATCAAGACCCTCTGGATTTAATATTCGATAACTATCCAGTAAATGTTCTGCATCACATATAGCTTTAAGTATGCCATGCGATGTGTCACCATAGCTAGAAAGTGAACTTCTGTCTCGCGTCCCATCCATAACATAGTTAAAATCACCACCCAGGATAATATTGCCAGCATTATAATTAATAATTGGTGATATACTGGACAAGAATGTACATCTTTCAGAATGCAACGCCGGTGCATAGACTGAAACTAAAGTGTAATTTGACCCTTCTATGTCGATTACAACTTTAACCCACCGCCCATTGTTATCAGATGAAGAAGAAATGATATTTATCCAGCTGAGGCATTTTGGGAGAAACACAATTGCAACACCTGCACTCGGTTCATTGGCAACAGAGTAATAGAGTTCTCCATTCGTCAAACACCTGAACCTTTCAATAACCTTAATATCTTGTAATTTTGTCTCCTGCTGCATAATAATAATATCTACATTTCTTGCCTTTAATTAATCTAATAGTACATGTTGTTTTATTTCGTCATTTAAACCTCTCCAATTTATTGTGCAAATTAACATTAAAAATATTTAAAAACATAAATTTAAAACTGCCATATTTTAATTTGATTTGTTTTTCTTACTCAAGTTCTTTTTCGCCCATTTACCAATCTTTTCATTGAATTCGGAGGCATTTAATTCAATTACTGTCAGATGCTGATATTTTGATACATCAGAATCATTGCGTAACTGACGATAGCGCACACCCTTCTTTGTTATGAAAGGGATCAATACATGGCCTGTTTCAGAGCTGTACATAACCATTTCAGCATTTTGAGAACTCTGTGTACTGATCGATATATCCGAATCAGCAACAGATACGCTATCATCATAATCATATGACATATCATGAACATTGTCTTCTTCAACATCAGAATCTGAACCTAAGTCATCCTTTTGTCGCGTAAGACTACTTTCTGTCTTGCGAGGGATGCTGGAACTGGTGTTTGTTAATTCTTTGCTGGCTCCAACAGCAATATCTGTTTTACCTTCCACGCCTTTCAAGGTAACAGTCAGAGAGGCCTGATCTAGTATTGAATTATCAGCGCTTTCAGTGGACGGTGATCTGAATCTTGTTTGCCCTAGTTGTAGACTTTCTGAATCAGATGTTAAATTAACATCCTTGGCCATTGGTACAGGAGTTTGTTTCACGTTCTCCCTCAAAACCTTAATAGAATCTGCCATGTCTACTACCACAGGATTGGCTGGTTTATGAACATCAGCTGCAGTAGCCGTTTTGTAAACGGCAGCTACAGCAGCCGGTTCAGGCTCCTGCTGATTCTTAGGCCCTGAATCACTTCGAGTTTGATCCTTTGTTGCTTCCTTACATCGCCATTTATAATGATCAGTTGACCGACAAATTAAGCATTTGTCCTTATGCGGACATGCGCTAGCTAGGTGGTCGGTACTGGTACAAATGCGACATGTCTTGATCTGGCCCCTGTACCATAACGGCAGAAAAAACGTATTGTCAATTGAGGGAGTACTTCGAAGAGGTATTGAAATATCCTTCATCCACACTCGTCTAACTCCATTTTCTAGAGATCGGTCAAATTGGTACATTCATTCTCGATTGAAACTACTACTACTCCTACTACTACTACTACTACTACTACTACTACTACTACTACTACTACTACTACTACTACTACTACTACTACTACTACTACTACTACTACTACTACTACTACTGCTACTACTACTACTACCACTACCACGACCACCACCACCACCACCACCACCACCACCACCACCACCACCACCACCACCACCACTACTTCTACTACTACTACTACTACTACTACTACTACTACTACTACTACTACTACTACTACTACTACTACTATTGCCACTACTACGCTATTATCTCTATTAGGAATGTCAATCACCGTGGAAACAAGTTACTGGCCGAGCAAGTGAATAAGCGCCACACCCCTCCCCTATCTACCTGTCATTCCCTTGACCAACGATGCTCTCCACTAGACAGCATCATGTAACCACTCTCTATCAGTATTATAATCGAAGTCAACTAAAATATAAATGTTTATTTGTTGGCAATGAAAGAATAGACATACATGTATTGATTATATTATATAACGTAAATGCCTTAAAATAAAATTGTATAATTTTAGTGTCGTAAATTGTGTGCCTAGATGTAATGAAACGAAACAGATTTTAGCATTATGATGATTTCATTCCGTAAAAAATAATACAATATTTCTAGTTGTGAATCTGAATTAGGTACTCGTGTTTCTAATTCAATTTCACAACTTAACAAATTATGTTAATTTATATGGAAAGAAATCATCATATGCTAACATTGATTTCGTTTCCCTACATCGAGGCACATAACTTAACCATTCTTGTGTCAACAGCTCCTCAAAGCGCTCAAAATACTACATGATATATCAATTAAATACTTTGATGGCCAATATATTTTTAGATATTTTAATTTTAGAAAACTATTTTTGTAAATGTACCACTGAATTCTTTTCGCCGGATTGACCATTAAATGGGTAATGGTAAAGAAAATTTAAGTTTTTACTTGCCCGGTGTCTATCTGCAGGCCGAAAGAAGAGTATTTTTGAAAATTTTCCACTTGGATGACTGGCTCGGTTACCGAGTCAGTCATTCTAGTGGTAAATATTAAAAAAATACTCTTCTCTAGGCCTTTCAAATAGCCACGTCTGAAGACCACTGCAAAGTTGTTTGTGGTCAGTTTGATCATTAAAGGGTTAAGTTGACACAAGAGGGGCTAAGAAGACTCTAGCGGTATATAATTTTAACAATTATATTTTGAAGCATTTTGGTGTGACCTTTACCCTGACAAAGCTCTATGATTGTCTGTTATATAAACCTCCGGTACTTCTTTACCTCTCATATTACATCATACAGTGCAGCTAGGGTGTGGTTTAACATGCTTTCAAAACGGAATAAAATTTACTGTTGAATAACTTGTGATGTTAGGACTGGAAGACGTTTTTGCATAACGCAGCGGTGTCTTCCAATCCAATTATGTTTACAATGCTCACCGGAGCATTGCTTGCATCGTGTTCGGTATTGTTTTGATTTGGAGACATGTTGAATTAATTATGAATAGACATTTCCAAGTTTATCCATCCATCATATGACGTCATAATCAACTAAGTGACGCGTAGGCTAACGTCATAATAACGACGTCATGAATGATTCGATACAGTCCGTCTCTAACGCTTAATAGTCCGACACGTTGTACGACTTGTATGTCTTTGCTATTTAATAAACATGTTGAATATTATGAAACTAATTTGACTAGACAGCAACGTCACCCAGCCGAATTAGTTTCAAAATATTCAACAGCTTACCTGTATAGTTTTCTGTAAATTGATAGTTAGGCTGTTCAGAGATCGGTCGATCCCGACACGAACATAGTGTGGGTATAGGTAAGCTAGAGATGGGCGGGAAAGAACCAATAGTTATCATGGGTGGGTAGCGGTGTAATTTTCCGGCCAAAATAGCATCCGTCCGGCCAAAATAGCATCCGTCGGAGGGCTACATACTTTTCTGCATCTGACGTCGGTTTACAGACCTCGTCGGAGTATTACAGCATCGATACTTACTGCCCATCCCACTGACGAGCAATTAGCATTGAATATCAGAAATATGACGTATGGGTCCATGGGGGAAGTAGGAAAATGTGAAATATTGCGTATTTTATCACTTACTCATTGTCATAGATGTCACGTGGATGGTATAAGCGTCCATCGGATGCGAAAAAAGCACGTGGTGCCGTAAAATATATACCCCACCCACCCGTGATAATTAGTATTTGTTAATATGATAAACCATGTGATTAAGTAGCACGCAATATCTGATCTATACATTGTTATGAGACTGTCTTATCTAATTATTTGTATAGATATGTATATATGTGTAAGATGTCCACCGTTACAATAGTCAATGCATTCACCGGACAACCTGATGTGGCTGATGAATATTGTATAATGTGTGCTACTGGATAAATAATCTTGAATCTTGAAATCTTCTTCCTCTTGTTCCGATCAGCCTTAGACATGCTCAAATTCTAGTAGCTACCGTTAAGTAATAGTGGGCCATTCAAGAGAGTTTGAATATGCCAAACCGTTTACAAGATACACACATTTCTGTTTCGAAAATGCTCTCATAGAAAATGTATGGGAACTTCCAGGCAGGCAAGCAGGCAGGCAGACACTTGCTAGGAATCGTAATTAAAAAAATTAGACGCTGGTTAGTTGCCTAACATGTCAAGTTAAAAATCTAATTACAGGAAGAAAATATAATTTATTCAGTTTTGCCTAAAATACCCATGGGAATATTACTGAAGAAAAAGCCGCACAAATCCTCTAAATTAAAAATATTTTTATGACGGCAGAAAACTAAAGTACGGTCATATATTTAATAAATACATAGTTAAATTGAAAAAAGGCGGCTTCGCAAAGAATGAAAATAAATACTGGCATTAAACCGTGCATTAGGGTTTGCTCAAAAACGTGTATGGACTATAATAATACAATAATAGAATAATAATCAACTCATAACACATATTAGTGATTTATACATCAATAGTGGATCTTTAATGCCTATTTACGTACACGAATTGAAAATCACTTGACATTGAAGGTATATTAAGGGCCATTTTTGATCTTTCAATAAGTTGTACGAATCACATATTTGGACACGTCGTACATCAAATAGAGAAACCCGGTTTTAGCTATGGCCCGCCCATCTTATTTAAGCTCCACCCACGCTTTTCCCGTGTTGGGATCAATCGCTCTCTGAATCTAAATTTCCAGAAAACTATACAGTTTAAAAGCTGTTGAATATTTTGAAACTAATTTGACTGGGTGCTGTTGCTCATTAGTTTCAGAATATCTAACAGAATGTTTATTAAATAGTAAATAAATAAAATTCGTACAGCATAACGTTACTATTGACTGACTAAATCACGTCAATCATAATGTAATTGATTATGACGTCACCCTACGTGTGACGTGGTCGATTATGTCGGCATATGATTGATCGATAAACAGGATTTCTCTATTGTAAAATCTGTCTGATAGTGTAAACAACGGTTAACGCATTCAGGGCACATCCATGTGTAAGTCGCGTAGCTCGCATACGGTGTGTGCGGGTTGTGCGTGCGTCCATGTGCGCGTGCGTGCGTGTTAGTGCGCGTTTGTGTGTACGGGGTATGGAAAGTGGTCGGCTGACTTATTGACGACGGGCACACGTCTCTCTATTAACAACGAGTTATTTGTTTCATTTTTTTAGCCCACCATACTTATATTAAAATATTAATATGTACTTCATGCCATTGTTTGAGCGACCTTATTGTCCCGATAATGACCTATAAAACACCAAAACAACCGTTTTTAACGCACTATAAATAATAACGGTAGGTGCCTCCGACACGTTAATTAACAATTGAAATTCCATCGTCTCAAATTCAGGACAACTATACCGAAAAGCTGATCTATATTTTGAAACATATTTAACTGACATACTTTGCTATTAATGGAAGCAACAGCTCCCGGTTAGATTACTTTCAATCTCCTCAACACAATGCTCCTTATCTCAGAGAGAATTAGTCGCTTCTGGTCTTTGAGTGTCGAAGGGCATAGGCTCTGGTTCATACAACATAACCTAGTTCCGACTAGAAATGGTAGATATGCTTACTTACACACACGCACGCACGCACGCACGCATGCACGCACGCACACACGCGCGTATATGTATGTATGTGTTGTTAGAATCTTGATTTGAATACAGCCACGTTCAGCAAGAATGTTCTCAAAATATTAACCACATGCTCCTGAGAAACAGGAAATGATAAATTCGTTAATTTGTAAGGAATATTTGTTGTATATTTTGAAACTAATTCGACTAATTTCCTGTAGAACAGTTCAGAAATAAAACGTACTGTTGAATATTTTGGACTTAATGTGACTTGAAGTCATCGTTGCCTAATGCCTGGCGTACGCCTTATGACTTGCTGTACAACTAGTCGCTGACCATTCAAGTTCCTACACTAAACCGGGATGAATGTTGTTTTTATTTGATGGACATATTGTTATGAGTAGTAACAATGTATTTCATTCGTGTCACTGTCTCGTCCATTTAGTTAAAAGGAAACAAAGATATGCATATTTGAAATAGGAGGGATGAAGGGAGGAGGGGAGAGAGAGAAGGGGGGGGGAGGGGGATGGAGGGGGGGGGGAGTCAGTGGCAGCGAGAGTGATCAAGACAATATGCGTGGGCTCATAATTAATTAATTAAGTAATTATATATTTGGTATGTTAACCTCATTTCATTACATATTTGTGCATATGCCACAGTATGAGATTTCGTGGAAATTCATTGTTCCTGATTTGCTACAACGATGGCCCTTTCAGGATTGTATTGCCGCTGTGGATGGGAAACATATCAGACTGGACTGTGCATTTTGTATGTAATTCAGCATAGCCATATACAACGGCTGTGTAACAGCACACCTTTCCGATCACTAAGAATTTCTCACTAACGTCCAGGTGGTCGCATACTGAATGTTCGCTCCATCTCATACATTATTAGTTTTTGTAGCCGCAATCGTTTGGTTCTTTAAAACAACCGTTTTTAACGCATTATAAATAAATTTCAGTAAAACAGCTAGTGTCTGCTAAAATGTGCATGGTCGTTATGTAGGCCTACAGGTTTCACTGTATCTTTTTCAACATACAAATTGCCTGATACTGTATGACAAACGTTGAAAGAAATGGCTTCACATTTACGAAATAATTTTGTTATTGTGAGACTTGCAGCCTCTAACAGGTAAACATGTGACTCAATATGCTCTTCTGGTTGGCTTATTAGTTAATAACCGAACAACCGTCACCAAAATAAAAATGGGTCGGGCTGCATAGCTCAAGGCCGTTATATTGTCCGTCGTATGTAGTCGTATCGTATGTGGTCGTCTCGCGATCGCGTGATGTTGGACGACTTTGGCACGACAGATACGCGATCTATAGCGATGATAGCGCGATGTAAATCTTGCTATAGACGATAAACTTGCGCGCGCTTTGTCACTTTCACAATGGCTGAGTCGCATGCAGTTACATTATTAACAGCAGACGTAGGAACTTACAAAGAAGATCGTGTTATGTTCGTATTATATTAGAACGCAGCCGTGAATTTGGAGAATACCACACAATAGTGAATGAAATGAAATTGGCAGATTCCGAGTTCTATACCAGGTGCCTAAGGATGAAACCGGCTGGTTATGAGGATCTGCTGAGATGGCTGGCTGGCTGTCTGGCTGTCTGGCTGGCTGGCTGGCTGGCTGGCTGGCTGGCTGGCTGGCTGGCTGGATGGATGGATGGATGGATGGATGGATCATCGATAGATAGATAGATAGATAGATAGATAGATAGATGATGGGTGGGTGGGTGGGTGGGCTGGCTGCGGGCGGGCGGGCGGGGGGGGGGCGGACGGACGGACGGACGGACGGACGAACGGACAAACTGACTGACTGACTGACTGACTGACTGACTGACTGACTGACTGACTGACTGACTGACTGATTGACTGATTGACTGACTGACTGACTGACTGACTGACTGACTGACTGACTGATTGACTGACTGACTGACTGACTGACTGATTGACGGACGGACGGACGGACGGACGGACGGACGGACGGATAGATAGATAGATAGATAGATAGATAGATAGATAGATAGATAGATAGATAGATAGATAGATAGATGGGTAGATAGATAGATAGATAGAGAGATAGATAGATAGATAGATAGATAATAGATAGATTGTGGTAAAGAGGTCGCGGCGAGCAAATTGAAATGTGATTATTTTGAAAAAATGTGCATGAACCACACAGTTGTCATGCATTGTATGATTGAGGTATCTAAAGTAATAAAACGAACATAGGAACATATTAACAAATACGATCAGTTCAAAATCTAATGCAATTTTTACCTAGCGCACTCACAGACGCACGTACGCACACACGCACGCATCCCAGAAGGAACAGTGGTTGTGTTTATTTTAATGAGAGTGACTGGTATGTGCATGTTGTTGTAATGTTCAGAATAGGAATTGTATAAGCATAGGCTACATATCAAACATAGCGAGACGCCTAATGGATTCATCCACAGATTTCCAACTGTTTTCTTTCTTCTGTCGATCTTTAAAATATGCTCTGTCATGTCTATAAAGGCATGGATATTCTTGAATAGTTGAGATCAGTTTCTCTACGAAGTCTCTGTCTTCGATCATTTTTTTACTTTTGGCATGTAGCACAACGTTATACTGCACATCATTTTGACCACGACGGTGAACTTTAACACAATTCAAACTAACAGTATCACACATTTGGTGGGCAATCAAATGTTATGGCAAGGTCGATATAATCTCAGTAAATGTGTGTAATGTGTTGTCTGTAAGTCATACGGAGGTCAAACTGAACCGTTACTATGTTACATACTTTAAGTCTTGAGTGCATGATACATGTCACAATAAACACAATTGTATGTGAGCTGATTGCCTTGACCTTTGTCGTATTTTATTTTAAATTTGTAACACCTATTCAGTTGACTGAGAGATGTTAATGTGCTTGATTTGGCGGAAATCAGTATTGTAATAATTTTATTTTGTCTGCAGGATGATCAAGAAACACAGGACGGCGGTGATAATATAGAGGGGAATGATGTTGAAATTGGCCAAGAAGACGACGCCACTTAGGACGACGCGAATGAGCCAGACGAACAGTGTTTTCCAAAGACAATCATTAGTCAATGTGCGATGTCCGAAGAGCAGCAAGACGAATCTGAGACAATCCAAAGATCTTCGAACCTAGGTTATCAGGAAGCTATGCCAGATTCCCCACCTACAACAAAGCGTAGTTTCTCACAGGAGGCCAAGGATGCACCTACAAAGCCATCCTTTAAGAGTGGGAAAGAAAAGAGTGCTAAAGGGATGCTGATGCAAGATGAAGAAGAGAAGCGTTATTTAAAATCAGTAAGTCTGTGTACTAAAAGTTAAAAAAGAAACAATAATCTTATTATTAACCGCGCACCTTCATATCAGAAAAGGAATAGTGAAATCGTATACTTATGTAGCTTAAAATAAGTCCCTCAAACAAATAAAAGCAAAATAAATGTAAAATGTGATTTTTTCCATGATTTGATCTGGACTCGGATCCGGATTTTGGTTATTTTATTCCATGACAATAAGTTGATCATTAATCTGATCCGTATCGCGACATTTTACCTTGTGTATCAGATCGGATCAGAACATTCCGGGATACAGCTGCGGACAGACAGACAGACAGACAGACAGACAAGACAAACAGACAGACAGACAGACAGACAGAACAGACAGACAGACAGACAGACAGACAGACAGACAGACAGACAGACAGACAGACAGACAGACAGACAGACAGACAGACAGACAGACAGACAGACAGACAGACAGACAGACAGACAGACAGACAGACAGACAGACAGACAGACAGACAGACAGACAGACAGACAGACAGACAGACAGACAGACAGACAGACAGACAGACAGACAGACAGACAGACAGACAGACAGACAGACAGACAGACAGACAGACAGACAGACAGACAGACAGACAGACAGACAGACAGACAGACAGACAGACAGACAGACAGACAGACAGACAGACAGACAGACAGACAGACTGATTGACTGACAGACAGACCAAAATTTAATACCCTCGCCTTCCACCTTCGGTGATGCGAGAGTAAACATTCTATTGATTTATATCTAATGTAATTGTCATACATGTATGTTAATATTTTTTTACCTACACTTATATTGAGGTACGCAATTTAAGCATCAGATTATAATGTTTTTGGTTTTACACAGCCATTTTGGTATTGCGGTATTTTAGCATCGGGAATCGAACCCACGACATGGTAGTCATTAGCTAGTATCATGGTCCACAAACATAACCACTGAGCCTAGATTGCGAACTACGATGCTAGATGATGACCACCGGGTTGTGGGTTCGACCCCCGGCAGTATTTTGGTTAGTGCATTTATTACCGTAATAGCGAAAATGTAACTTTAAAAATTATTTAAAATTGATGACTGTGCATTATGTATATCCCTGAAATGTATGCCATTATCCAATATCTGATTTACTCCATGAATGCACTTAACATTGCGTACATTCTATTATTGAAGCAATTTTTGTCTCGCCTGCGTAGCAGGATCGAGACATAGAGATCACTTTTCCGGCGGCGGCGGCGTAAACTTTTTTATGTTTAACATTATATCTCAGCAATGCCTAATCCAATTGCAACCAAACTTGGGTACATGGTACTATGCATCAAAAGGAAACATCACGCCGATGCGGAGGTCATGGTTACGGGTTCAAAGGTCATGGTTTCAACTTTGATTATATTTTGTGTTAACTTTTTGCGTTAAACAAAAGTTATTGTCTTATATCTGAGCAATGCCTACTCCAATTGGAATCAAACTTTGGTACATGGTGATATGCATTGATGGGAAGCAGCATGCGAATGCAGACGTCATGAGGTCAAGCGTATGGGGTCAAAGGTCATGGTACAAACTTTGTTAATATTTTACGTTTAGTGTTTGTGTTAAACAAAAGCTATTACCTTATTTCCCATCAATGACTAAGTGAATTAAAACCAAACTTGGGTACATTGTGCTATACATCGAAAGGATGCAGCACACGGATGCAGAGGTGATGAGGTCATGGTTGTGGGGTCTAAGGTCATGGTATAATCTTTGTTAACATTTTGCGTTAAGTGTATGTGTGTTAAAGGTTATTGCCTTATACCTTGTCACTGCCTAATCTAATTGAAACCAAACTTGGTTACATGGTGATATACATGGAAAGGAGGCAGCATACGGATGCATTTGTCATGAGTTGAACCATTTGTCTATTCGTGAGATTTACCAAGGCTTGTCGTGCAATTTTGCACTTCAGGTCCAGTAAGCAGTTAAACTTTACGGTTCCGTCTTGAGGCTCTATCCTTATGGCTTCCCAATTGTCTAATACAATGGGTATCTTGTTTTGGCAAGTAACTTGCCATCAAGATCAGACTGTACCTGGTGGTTCTCCATAGACAACAAGCCTTGCTTCTGTGTTAATGCCTACACAAGCAAAACATTTTGCGTTTCATCATTCTTGTTTATAGAATTATATCCAAGTCAATCTGCCAGGTTGCATTCAATTTGCAACCATGTTTCTTGTTATGAAATTGCTGGAAACGTTTTGCTGATTTGTACATGAATTTGGACTTGTACAAATGGCATACCTTTGCAATCCAAGCGGAGGCAGGCGAGACATTGCACGCTTTAGCGTCGTTCTTGTTTTAGAATTCAGTCGTTACAAATTGCTTATATTTCAGATATCGACATCGCTAGAAGAGAGGACTAACATGCGAAAAATAGCTGGGACTGCTCAGTCAACTGTAACACCGGATAAAAACCCACCACATGTGCGTGATGAGAGAGCTATATATGCTGATCATATCGAGATCCAACTTCGAAGCATCACGAGTCGGAGGAGACGCTTGCAAGTTCAGCAGGACATGCAGGGCATTTTGTTCAAGGCAGTTTTAGAAGACGAGTTTGAAAATCAGCCCGAGGTGTCACAAACCCCAATGCCACATTGCAATTTTGACAGGTATTCAGTTTATTCTCAGCCAGTACAGCTGACACCAACTGCAAATAATTTACTGCATACTTTTACACAACGGAGTAGCGCACAACAGTATTCTGGAGGCATGGCTCCTATTAACTATGGGTGTACACTATCTTCGCCAAACATGATCGAACAACCAATACAATGCTCTAACGTTACAATGAGGTCGCATTCAGATCTCATGATTAACTCCTGTGAGGATCCAAATGTCAACTTCAATAACAATTTAAATTTGAAATGAAAATAATTTTATGCACAGATTTTATATTGACCAACATATTTGGGTATGACATATTCTGATTTCTGGTATATGAAACACATTTTTGTACTCCTTTTACAAATTTACAACTAAAAGTGAATTAATTTATATTGAATGAAGTTATCATATGTCTAGATATATACAATCACATATCATGGCTTCATTCCGTATAAATTGATGTACTTTTTAGTTGTGAATTTACATTCTCTCAAGAATGTAGGTTTCACTAGGATGGCGCAAGCGCCAACTTTACTTTAATAATTTTTCGTTCTCGTCAGTTATCATGATATGTTCAGAAGCATAGAAAATAAAATATTAACATTGTTTTCTGAATTTTGTTTTGTGTAAGGCACGGTACAGGTACCTGTAAGTAGTCATGCTTCAGCACTTGGTAGATAGCCGCACATATGACAGGGATGATTTGACCTATTGTATTAGCCGCTACCCGAAATTGAAACTGCAGGCTTATATACGTGTTACCTGTAGGGGACACATAAAAACAAAGTTATTGTAAATCTGCCTGCTCAGGTCATTATACCCAACCCCCCCCCCCCCCCCCCCACCCCACTCACCCCACCTCACCACCAAAAACGAAGATTAGGGGGGTGTACTGTGTGTCACATTGTCCATCAGTCGCCAGGCGTCCGTCCGTCTGGCGTCCGTCCGGATTTTGTCCGGATATGCGTTCGGAAATATTTGAATGGATTTCTCTGAAATAATGCATTCAAATTCCATATCATGGGAGCGTGTGCACCTGGGAGTTTGATGACAATCGGACCCAATTTATAAAAGCTACCCTACTTGACATAGTCAAAATCGGCTATTTGATATTTGTCCGGAGATGCATTTCACGATTTTTCAATGGATCTCTCTGACATATTTTATGCTTATTCCCTACCATTTGAACCTGTGCATCTGGAAGTTTGCTGCTGATCGCGCCCAATTTAGAAAAGTTATCCCCTACCTTATCTTAATTTATTTAAATATGCGCATTCGGGGGTGGGGTGGGGTGGGGTGGGGTGGGAGGTTATTACTAAGCCTTTTGGATTACAGTTATAATTAATTAATAGCATATGACCACTTCATATATGACTATTGAAAATGCCGTCTAATTACACAACTACCTGATGCCAGAAGAGCTACCATCACACGAAATTGTGGCCTTTGCATAAAATACATAGGTGATGTTACTGTACAAATCTATTAATATGCAATTCATAGGCCTATATGTGAATACTAACCAGTTGCCATGTAGCGCAAGGTTAAGGCGAGGCGGACTGCCGGTGGTATTGCTAAACGCATGCCGGTGTTATTTCTCTGGATAATTGGGGCAAATTTCTCGAGCAATTCTTGAAACAGGTCTTGGTGTACATCCTGGAAAGACACATAGCCAGGCACGTCTTCCGTCTCTAATTCCTGCATCAGTCGGTCATATGCACCATGGTCAGCACGCCTGTTTACCCCAGGGACGAATCCATAGCCTTCTCTGTAACTCTCTTCTCTTCCTGCTTCTCCTAACAATTAACCATGCAGAGAGAGCCAGGATGTCATCCATACTGCTGTCAGTATCAGACGCCATCTTTTACGTAACGACTGTCAACTATCAAACGTAGAGAATATTAAAGGAAGTTGTAGTGTCTGAGGGGTAATGTCTTACGACGTCGTACGCACCAATGTCCTGCGATTGTATACGTTCGTAGTACGATATCGTGTCTAATCGTAGCGTAGAAAATCTTAGTAAATCGCAGAGAATATCGCACCATGTGAGGCCGGATTTATACACTACAAGGCAAGCACGACGTGATGTATGCACACGCCTACCTGCATGACCGTAAGCGGGCAAAACAACCCCTCCCCCAACCCCACCCTCTACCGCCACCCGACAACCACATGCACACACACTCACGCACCCATGCACACACGCGCGGACAGTTTGACTTTGATTTGACATGAAAACTAGCGTTTGTGATTGGCTAGCTGGCCATTTCGTCTCAGAGGCAAGGAATTTGATTTTGGTTATGTCTTGTTGATGTCTTGTTGATGTCGCGTCGACGTGATTGGTTCACATCGCGCATGTATGAACTGTACATTGTAAATCGATGGTGAACGATAAAACCAGGTGATGTCGTGTAGCGACGTGTTGTGTCGCGTCGCGTATGTGTGACCAACGAGGGAACGTGCTTATTTATGGTATTCGGTTGATTACAGTGACTTGCCGAGATGACGGTCGGATGGAAATTGTGGTCAATGATGGATTCATTAAGACGGCATGGTTACAGAGACATTCGCTGAGAGATATAAATAAATTTAGGCAAATTCCAACTTATGCTGATAAATGTGGAACATTCGTGACATGGGCACAACATATGGAGCGACGAATTACGACGGCAATGGAGGAATCCAGTGTTAGCTATGTCCCGCTCATTAGCTAAGCTCCACCCACACTTCACCTGTATTGTGATCGATCGATCCCTGAACTTGTTAATAATAATAATAATAATAATAATAATAATAATAATAATAATACAGCATTTGTAAAGCGCCATGTGTCAATGTCAATTTTCAAAGGCGCTTGTGAAGAGATGTGTTTTTAATTTTTGTTTGAAATCATTAATTGATTGGATGGATTTGATGTGGACAGGTAGCTGGTTCCATAGTCTCGGAGCCACAACACTGAAGGCTCTGTCCCCACAGGAGCGTAAATTCGATCGCGGAATTTGGAGCAATAGCTTATCCACAGAACGAAGTCTGCGACATGGATCATATGTCAAGAGAAGTTCCTGCAAATAGTCGGGAGCGTTGTTGTTTAGACATTTCCAAGTCAAGAGCAGAATCTTGAACTCAATCCGTTTCCGGATAGGGAGCCAATGAAGATCTTTCAAAATTGGTGTTATGTGATGACGCTTTTCGACCTTGACTACCAGACGAGCCGCAGCATTTTGCACATATTGCAGTTTATCAAGGGATTTTTCGGTGATGCCATATAAGAGACTGTTTCCATTGTCCAATCGTGATGTGATAAACGCGTGAACAAGTGTCTCTGTGGTCTGATATGTCAGCACATTTCTGATGGAATTAATGTTACGCAAATGGTAAGTCGCAGATTTGCACACAGAGCTTACATGTGCATCCATATTCATAGCCTGGTCTAGATACACGCCCAAGTTCCTAGCGGATGTAGTTGCCGGGATCACGCTGTCAACTAACTGAACTTCCGTAGTGCCGATTTTGCTGCGTTGTTGATTTGTCGCTATGATAAGGAACTCAGTCTTGTCTGGATTGAGTTTTAGCTTGTTCTTGGTCATCCACCGGCTAATATCGGCGACGCATGTTCGGACCTGTTGTAGAGCTGATGTTTCCTGACAAGGTATGTTAGGCTTAAATGTTAGATAAAGCTGCGTGTCATCTGCGTACATATGCACCTGAAGGTTATGTCGCCGCACTATATCTGCTATAGGAGCAGAGTAAACAGTAAAGAATCTGGGACCGAGGACCGATCCTTGAGGGACACCATACTTTAGCCGAATGCTGGAACTTAATGATTTGTCAATGCACACTGATTGATGTCTGTCCGTAAGATATGATTTTATCCAGGCTAAGGCTGTACCGCTGATGCCGATGTTATTCCTCAGTCGTTCACATAGTATCTCGTGGTCGATTGTATCGAACGCGGCTGAGAGATCTAATAATACGAGAAAAACTGCGTTATGATTATCTAATGATCTCAGAATATCATTTTGGACCCGTAACAAGGCAAACTTGTTGACTATCTATTCCAGAAAACTATACAGGTAAGCTGTTGAATATTTTGAAACTAATTTAACTGGGTGCTGTTGCTGCTTATTGAATCGTCTTCATCATTGTGCATGTAGAGAAAAGTGGCACATTCTTATATTTATTATTATAGAACTGTCTTTAAAATTCAAGATTGGTAATTGGTCAGTTCTTCTTGATTATGTTTGTAGACGTCAAATACACACATGAGTATGGCCAGTTTGTCTGGCATAGAAGCTGAAATATGAACCGCTAAGTAAAGTCTGACATTTTGTGACATACTGCCACCAGAGAATTGATGAGAAAGCTGGAGGCGTGATTAAACATAGACCATGTATAAAGGAGTGTCGGGGGTGTGTTGACTCATAGCACAAGCCTGTGATTAAAACAAACATTTACCCGCATGACAAGAAGTATATATCGTGAGGTACCAGGAGCAAATATAACCGGCTAAAGCAATATTCCATAGACTTGATGCCTCGCCCAAACGACTTCCGTGTAAACAATTGATCTCGGAATAATTATTTGCATACAGACCATTAAGTAGCTAAACAGCTACTGTTCTGTGCATTATTGCCTTAACCCTTTGAAGACGATAGATGAAATACGAACGGAAGCATACTTGTCCAAGAACCGCGTCGTTGATAAACTTTTAATAGAACAGCCTTGACATTGAGTGTCTATTTTGGAAATAATGTTGCTGAAAGCTGTTGATGTTGTCTTTTATCCGCTGACCCCAAAATTAGCACACGTCTTTGTGTGCCTACGGACAGACATTCACCTGCAAATGGAGCAGACCGTTATAGTAGAATCAGAGTTATTGAAAAATGCGTCAAAATTGTTTATTTTGAAAACAATGTTGCTGAATGCAGTTGCATTTTAACATTTGTCACCAAAATTGACATACGCCTATGGAACCGCATGGGCAAGCTTCCATCTAGCTTTGGAGAAAAGTTATTGAAAACTGAAGAAGAAGGAGGAGGAGGAGAAGGAGAGGGGAGGAGCATGGCGAGGAGGAGGATGAGGAAAAGGAGGGAAGGATGAGGATGAGCACCCCCCCCCCACTCACCTCACCTCACCACCAAAAACGAAGATTAGGGGGTGTACTGTGTGTCACATTGTCCATCCTTCGCCAGGCGTCCGTCCGTCTGGCGTCCGTCCGGATTTTGTCCGGATATGCGTTCGGAAATATTTGAATGGATTTCTCTGAAATAATGCATTCAAATTCCATATCATGGGAGCGTGTGCACCTGGGAGTTTGATGACAATCGAACCCAATTTACAAAAGCTACCCTACTTGACAAGGTCAAAATCGGCTATT
>CM067369.1:168776310-168900838 GCA_034401795.1 Chaetoderma sp. LZ-2023a | reverse complement strand
CACGACACGACGATGTTTACGAAATCCAGTGCCCAGAACCTTTCCTGTGGTAATGCCATATGCAAATTCACGAATATATATGTATTTTAGGTAATATTTTTGTACTCATAGTATCGTTACCATTGATTACCCTACATAGACAGTATAAAACAACCGTTACTGTTACTCTTTGTCGATTTCTTCTTGCGACTACGTATGGAGTTGGAGAACTTCTGTGAAGTTAACTTTGACATTTATGTTAGGATTAATTTATATATATCCGGAGGTTAATTCCGCGAATTTACTTAAAATTAGCATTAACTCCTACTCAGCTGACATGCCCTCTTTACTTTATTTATTTAAAGACACAGCTTATGATTCATAGGGTTGTTGATATGCATGCCCATTTGACTGCCCCGCACACCCGCTCATCCACCCACTCGCCCTTCCACCTGTCCGCTCACCCACCCACCTGCACATCCACACATTTATAACACGTTAGTTCGTCTTGTACAACTGTCCATCAGCTCTGCTTCTAGCACTCACACTTTGCTAGTCTGGCATCGGCTATGGCTAAGCGTCAGAATCTTTATTACACAGTAAAGACCTCAAATTTATACAATGTGTCGGACTATTTAGCACTTAAGCACTAATTTCATGACGCAATGATTATGACGTCATCATACACGTCATGTAGTTGATTATGACGTCATATGATGGATGGATAAACTGCAGAGACCCGTTGGGTCTGTCCAGTGCTGGGTCCGTTTGCACTTGTGATGATGACTACTTTCTAATAAGGTACATGCAGATTGGACTTGACATGCAGGACTCATCACAAAACCTTATAGTCTGAGGTGGGAACTCAGGCCATGCTCCATGTTCATTTGTAAAGTTACTGGAGTAAGAGGTCTACATGAATGCAAGCACGTTTATAGCTGATAGTAGAGCGAGCTCGAGGAGCCGTTGCAACCATTCCACGGGGAACAATATCTTGGTTGTTAGCAGTAATGTGCATTACTGGTACAAAAGCATGAACACTTGTTCAAATCATTATCCCTCAATACGAGGGTAGGGGTGATGTGAATCGAAGTATACAAAGAGGTGCCCTTCACCAGAACGTCTAAGAGTCTCCAACCTCTAAGATGGTTCTTCGTTCCAGTGTTTGGAAAGGTAACAAATCATGCCATGAGACCCTTTTTGGCCATAGAAAGAAGCCCGCTCTGGCTGGAGAAATGGTATGACGATCGGGATATGAAAGCAAGACACACGTGGATCACAAACCTATCACGTGTGAGCCATTGCTTCTGACAATGACATCTTGTTACCCCGAGTGATTAGCTCCATCAGATGTCGAGCATTATGGTTCTCGTATGCCATCCGTGACATTATCAACTGATGGCAGGTATAGTAATGTAGCAGAATCTATTGGATGCTGGTGGTTGGATTAGAACTAATACACCGTACCATTTTGGGCATAATCACTTACCATTAAATTCACAGCAGTTTAGTTTTCTTCATTGTGTGGACGAATGTTGCTCATTATTATTTTTATTATAATAGAACTGTCCTTAAAAGTCAACATTGCTAAGCCATATGTCCTCAGTTTTCTTTGAGCATATTTGTTGATGTCAAATATACACAGGGGTTTGACCAATTTATCTAGGACAGAAGCTGAAATATAGCCCTTTAAGTCAAGTCTGACAATTTGTGACATACTGCCACGAGAGAATTGATGAGAAAGCTGGAGTGGCGATTAAACGTAGACCATGTATAATGGAGTATCAGGGTTGTGTTGACTCGTAGCACAAGTCTGTGATTAAAACAAACATTTACCCGGATGGCAAGAAGTAGAGCGGTATATCATTAGGCACCAGGAGCAAATATAACCGCCAAAACAGCATTCCACATTCTTGATGCCTTGCCCATATCACGTCCATGTAAACAATTGATCCTAGAAGAAATGTTTGCATACAGACCATTGAGTATCTAAGCAGTTACATTTCTGTGGATCATCGTAATGTTGAGTGTGGCTATTTTGGAAATATTGCTGCTGAAAACTGTTGATATTGCGTCTTGGCTGCTGACCCCAAAACTGGCACTCGCTTCCATAAGCTCACGGACACACATCCCACTACAAGTGGAGAAGACCGTTATAGTAGAATTTGAGTTATTAAAAATGCGTCAAAATTGTTGACTTTGAAAACAATGTTGCTGAATGCTGTTGCATTTTACCATCCAGTATCAAAATTGGTATATCTCTTTGAAACTGCATGCGCTAGCTTCCACCCAAATTTGGAGAAGAGTTATTGAAAAATGAAGTAGAAGAAAAATGAGGAGGAGGTGATGCACTACATGCTCATATTAACACTTGCATTTAGCGACACGGCTAAGATCAATATTAACTAGTTTGAAACTAGTTTGATTTAAAGCTGACTGTTGCTGCCAATGGAAGGAACATCTTCCAGTGAAATCAGTTTCAAAATACTTAACAACTCGCATGTATATGTTTGACATGTACTTGAGATCCGAGAACTACATGGATTTAGAAATTTAAACAGCTATTGTCCGGGGTGTTTTCACTCACTACAATCTCTACAGAATGATACATCTTATGAGGTGGCACTCACTACCATTGTTCTGAAGTGATACAGACCACATTAAAGGCCCACTTGTTATTATTGTGAATATATGAAGATGCTGCTGGTAAAGAAGATGTTGAAAGACTTACAGTTTTATAGAACCATTATCTGTGGTCTAAAACAGTTAATACGGATCCATCTTTCGTAAGCATAGTTTTCAGTTAGAGGCTGCCTGCTTAGAATAATGTAACGTTGTAGTTTCCGGGTTAAAAGATTATTTACAGAGCTTTATACCTACAAATATGTCAATGCTGATTCTAACTACACATCAAGTTTATGGAAATAATTATGTTCCTTGCTATTTTTCCCCCACCCACCACTCTCACTCTCTCTCTCTCTCTCTCTCTCTCTCTCTCGCTCTCTCTCGCTCCTCTCTCTTTTTCCCTCGCCTCCTCTCGCCCCCCCCCTCTATCTCTCTCTCTCTCTCTCTCTCTCTCTCTCTCTCTCTCTCTCTCTCTCTCTCTCACTCGTCTTTCTCTCTATTTCTCCCCCATATCTCTCTCTCTCTTTCTCCCCCCCCCCCCATTTCTCTCTGTGTGTCTCTGTCTCTCTCTCTCGCTGTCTCTCTCTCTCTCTCTCTCTCTCTCTCTCTCTCTCTCTCTCTCTCTCTCTCTCTCTCTCCTTCCAGGCGTTCTAGTCTTCTCTCTCTCATTCTCTCTCGTTTTTTTCATCTCGCTCGTCTCTCCCCACACACGCCCCTCTCTCACTCTCGCACTCACACTATCTATTCTCTTTCTCTCTCTCTCTCTCTCTCTCTCTCTCTCTCTCTCTCGTCCCACTCTCTCTCTCTCTCGTTCCTCTCGTCTCTCTCCCCCTTCGCTATCTCTCTCTCGCGCGCTCTCTCTCTCACCCCCCTCTCTCTCTCTCTCTCTTTCTCTCTCTCTCTCTCTCTCTCTCTCTCTCTCTCTTTCTCTCTCTTCTCTCTCTCTCTCTCTCTTTCTCTTTCTCTCTCCTCTCTCTCTCTCTCTCTCTCTCTCTCTCTCTCTCTCTCTCTCTCTCTCTCTCTCAATCATCATTGATAATGGCCTTACTGGCAACTTATCACGATCAATGTCGTAGATGTCAAGACCAATGTACACAGGTTAATCGGTCAATCTTTAGAGCATGGTCAACAATCTATAGATGTGATTAAACATGATCACCACCAATCGCAAGCAAAAACAAAAAAGTTTGATGTGTTTAAATTTTCGTTATCGTCAGACTTTTACTTACGACACCGATCATTGCTCACACCTCACAATTATAGGGCAAAAAAATCTGTGCATAATCGGCCGATACCTTATGACAGCCCATTATCGTGTAATGCAATCCCGGTTTATTAAAAGCTGATTTTAACATAATGGACACATGTCGACGCAATGCCGACTGTACTATCCAAAAGATCGATACATGTTTTCCATTGCATGACTTTATGGTGTGTTAATAATTCCTTTATTTCATATCCATAGTCCCACTACTATAAGCATATTTTCATGTACGATGAGAAACGGGCATCACCCGTAACACAGACGTACTAAGTAGCATTCGACTGGTATTTTCGTGATGCATCGTCTCAAAGGATTTTCATGCAAGCAATCGATCTGCCAATATTTGAAAGGCGAAAACAGAAATGTTGATGGAATCCCATCTTAGCCGTAACTGACTGAAACCAGACGAACATTGCCATTCTCTATATGTTTGCACAATCTTTGAAAACAAGTTATTTGTATTAACGGATTCTTGTATGGATTTCTGGTTATGTAGATCAATGACCACCAATATGGTGTTTCTTTAACCCATGTTATCAGAAAACCGGTCAAATGACACATCTTAACCCTTCAACCATTTAACCCTCAAACTTGATCAAGGGAATTTCTCAGAGAAATTTCCATCTACAGGCCAAAAGAAGATTTATTTTTATAAAGACTTATCACTGGAATGACGGGTTTGGTTATTGAGCCAGGCATTCCAATGATACATTTTTAACAGCAGTCTTGATCCGCAAATGGACATTTCTCGGCCTGGGTGTTAAAGAGTTAACCCTTGAAATTAATTTGGCTTAATCTCAAGACAACAATACAGAAAAGCTGTTAAATATTTTAAAATTAATTTGATTGAAACTGGTTAAGCAGCAACAATTTCCAGACAAATTAGCTTTAAAATATTTAACAGAATATTCTTAGCATCATAAAGAATTTGGTTTTGATGGATCATGGACTGTGAGGATTAAAGAGCTTACGGATTGTATCATGAAATACGAAATTCGAGGACCAGAACTTTCCCTAATATAATGCAATGTGCAAATTATCTGACCATATATTCCTTAGAAAATATTTTTGTACTCATAACATTGCCATCATTGACCACTCTGCATATACAGTATAAAACATACTGTTACCTTTTTCGATTTCTTCTTACGACCGTGCATGGAGTTTGAGAACTTCGGTTAGCATTCGCTTAAAGGAGGTTAACTTTGCTATTTATATTAGGATTAATTTATATATATCCAGGGTTTTAATTCCGAGAATATGCTCAAAGTTAACATTAACCGCTACTCAGTTGGGATGTCTTGTTTACTTTATTTATCTATGGACATAGAATAGGATTCATAGAGTTCTTGATATGACCGCTCATCTGACTGCCTGCCTGCCTATCCACCCACCCACCACTCGCCCTCCCACACGTTCGCCGAGCCACATACCTGCACGGCCACATCATTAAAACATATTAGTTCATCTTGTACAATTGTACATCTGGTCTGATTCTAGCATTCTCTCTCCGCTCGTCTTGCATCATGTGGATCGGCTGCAGCTAAGCATCGACACGTGAGCGCCCACTTTAAAATTTGTGATTTGTGCAAGTTTAATGAGAATCATGTACTCGGGGACAGTCTAAGCCTCACCCACACCTCGCTCATGTTGTGATCGATCGATCCCTGAACACCCTGGCAATTAATTTCAAGAAAACTATACCGGTAAGCAGTTGAATATTTTGAAACTAATTTGATGGGGGATGTACTTGACTGGCTGGATTCATCACAAACTTTACAGTCTGACGTGGGAACTCGGTATGTGTTCCATCTTCATCTGCAAAGTTGCCGGAGCAAGAGACCTATATACATGAATGCAGGCAAGTTTATAGCTGATAGTGGAGCGAGCTCGTGCAGCTGTTGCAACAATTCATTAGGGAACAGCGTCTTAGTTGTTATTAATAATGTGCATACTGGTACCAAAGCATAAGCACATGTTCAAAGAGTTATCCATCAATATGACGGTGGGGGTGTATTGAAGTATACAAAGAGAATGGTTGAATGATTCAGAGTTATATTTACCGCAGTAATTTGAATCGGATCCAATGTGTTTTTGGTACTGATGTCTTTGAACCCAAAAAACAGAGAATCTGGGTAGCCACAGGCCAATAGCTAGAATAGAAGTCTTATACTAAGTAGTCAAAGCTTATTTAGACAACCATGAACATCCTCTGCATGCCATAAGAAGAGTATATACATACATTGAACAGGGAAATTACTCTTTTTAATAGTGTCAGTAAGCATGTAAAATATGGAATGATTTGTTCGGGAAAACTACAATTGACACATTGACGCCATATAGGGCCAAATATTGTGATTGACATCTGCCAAGTGTCGAGCTATTTGCTCTAAAACTCAATGGGAAAATGCAGTTTGGATATTGATATCATACATTTCCTATTTTTTTCTATGTGAGACACCTTTGGTAAAGAAAAACAGATTTCTTGAAAACTATTGGTGGGATCCTATATACACTTTATAAGTATTCTAAACATTATAGCAAATATGAGTTTATCAAGGTTTTAGTCAATCCGACGAAACACAATTTTGGCGGCCATTTTTTTGTTTCAACTTCTACTTGTAAGGGTGTACACCTCTGTCTTGTCACCGATATATGTCACATGGTAACTTCTAATATGATCATTGAAATTGTATGATTAAGGGAGTTCATTTTGTTAAAATTGAATCTTCTAATATTAATGACGTGAAAGAGTATCCTGACACTAAGAAATGACGTTGACAAAAGTTAACCTGCTGCTTTTGGATAAAAGCTGTGAGCGTAGTCGCAGTTAGAAAATCTTCCTTAAAAGGATGACCTTGGGTGTCATGGTGTAACTTATAATATGTCAATTGAATTGTTCAGGCAAACAGCCATTCGTTTCTGGCAAAACACCAAAAAAATGGTAACTTTGACTTTAAGCATAACCATGACATTTTACATTTAGCGCCAAAATCACCAGACTTCATTGGGAGCCAAGGGTAACAACGCCCAATCCACGTAGTGGTGATCCTCTGAAAACTGTACACATAGTGACGGATAAAATATCCATAGTGCAAATTCCTATACATGTCATGTGTATCTCGAATGGATTCAATTTACCAAATTCAAGTCTATATATAGGACCTAAAATTAAACAAGTTTTACATTGATCAGACCAAACGACATTGTATCCGCCATTTTAAAAAGGGAAATTGAGTTTTCAATCCATTTAAAGAAAATTTTGTAATTTTCATAAATATTCAAATATTCGTATCATGTATGCTCTGTTGAAGTTCTTTCATATTGTTCTATGTGAATGAAAATTGGAATATTCGGACCAAACATTAGTGCTGGGACTACATCATAGATTTAGTTGTTCAGCAATGTACCTTCTGGCAGAATTGCTACCAGTTGACCTATATCTCCCCTGTATTCTTAGTACTCTATGTTAGGAACCTGAATTAATTAACAAATTTCAATTAATAGTTGCTATGTGGAGGCTAATAACCGATTAAGGCTATCGTAGCTGCTCTGTGCTGTCTATTTACGTTTGATGGACTTTCACAGACTTCCTCTTGAAAACTAACCTGACTGGTATGGTCCGTGACTATAGCGAGGGTTGGTTCCAGTCTGAAATGATGGTTGAATACCGTAGGGATATGAACGATATCCTAGTTCTTAGATAGATGGACTCAAACATGTTGAACAGAATGCTTTATATTAATACCGGTTTATCAGCTTAAAGCATAGCTAATAAATAAATTAACAATGTTGCCAAAAAAAGAACAAAACACGTTCGTTAGTAGGAAATGCTCTGTTGAATACTTTGAATGTAATTGTCTTGGAACACCTTGCGATGTGTTCCAATCCAATGTAGGAATACTGTTTTAGCTATGCCCCGCCCATCTTTAGCTAAGCTCCATCAACACTTCGCCAGTGTTGGAATCGATCAATCGATCACTGAACTCTCTGACTATCAGTTTTCAGAAAACAATAGACGTGAGCTATTGAATATGTTGAAACTAATTTGAACTGGTGGTGTTACTTCCTATGGCAGAAACAACGCTCAGTCAAATTAGTTTCAAAATATTCAAAAGCGTGTTTATTAAACAGTAAGGACATACAATTTGTACAACAATGCTTAGTCTGTCATCAATTAAGCATTCGTGACGAACTTAGCTACATCATTCATGATATAAGTGATCCTGACGTTATCCTACATGTGCCTTAGTTGATTATGATGTCATGATTGATGGATAAACTGGACCCTCCATTACATTCAATATATTCAAAAGTATGTTTATTTTGTTTTGGAAACATGTTACTTCTGAGCTGTTCTTTGAGATAAAGGATTTGGTTGCAACGAGTTCTATGTGTTCATGCAAAACTAAGGGGATGCTATTTCCATGTGTGCGCATCAGTATGTCTAAGGGTCGCCTACCTGTAAGACGGTTCTTCATTGCATTGTATGGATTTATACTTTGAAAGAAAGGAATGTTTAGCAATGATGCTATGTGAACCTTTATAGTCCGTTCTGGTGGCGAAATGGTATGACGATCGGGATGTAAAAGCAAACAGCAAGTGGAACGATAACCTATGGCAGCCATGAGAGCCATTGATCCTGCCAATGACATCTTGTTACTCCAGAGTAGATGGCCCTGTTAGATGACAAGAGTTACTTTCCTCACATGTCATCCACGACCGTATCAGTTGACAGCATGTATTGTCATATAGGACGATCTATTGGTTGCAGGTGGTTGCTTTAGAATTAACACGTTGTGCTATTTTGGATCCATCGCTTACAATTTAATCCACATCAGAATAGTTTTCTTCCTTGTGTAGAGCAATGTTGCATTTTATTATTTTTATTATTTTCGCACTGTCCATAAAATGCAATATTGGTATGTGGCTCATATGTGGTCAGTTTTTCTTGACCCTGTTTGTAGATGTCAAATACACACAGGAGTTTGGCCAATTTGTCTTGGACAGAAGATAAAATATGGCCCACTAAGTCAAGTCTGACAATTTGTGACATACTTCCACGAGCGAATTGATGAGAAACATGGAGTCGTAATTAAACATGGATAATGTATAATGGCGTGTCAGGGTTGTGTTGACTTGTAGCACAATTTTATGATTAAATCAAACATCTACACACACACCCCGCCCCCCACCCCTGACAAGAAATAGCTGGGTATTTCGGTGGGTACCAGGAGCAAATAAATATACCCGCCAAAGCAACATTCCATATTTTGTATGTCTTGCCCAAACGACTTCCATGTAAGCAACTGATCCAGGAATAAATGTTTACACACGAACCATTGAGTAGCTAAAGAGCTACAGTTTTGTAGATCAGCGCCATAATCATTTGAAGACGATAGATGAAATACGAACAAGAGCAAATGTGTTCAATAACCACGTTATTGATAGATCTTTAATAGTAATAGGACGGTGTGACGTCGCGTGTGTTTATTTGGAAATAATGCTGCTCAAAGCTGTTGATGTTGTGCTTTAGCTGCTGATTCCAAAATTGGTACACATCTCCGTGAACCCATGAACAAACAGCCACCTTCGTAGGGAGAAGACGGTTCAGTAGCATCAGAGTTACTGAAAAATGTGTTAAAATTGTTCATTCTGAAAACAATGTTGCTGACTGCTGTAGTGTCTTGGCATTTGGAGGCAAAATTGGTACACATCTTTGGGACTGCATGGGCAAGCTTCCACTCAGGATTGGAGAAGGGTTATTGAAAAATGAAGAAGAAGAAGAAGGAGGAGTGGGGGAGGAGGAGGAGGAGGAGGAGGAGGAGGATGAGGAGGAGGAGGAGGAGGGGGAGGATGTGAAGCACTACATTCTCGTAATAACACTTCCGTCTAGTGATGCAATTAAATTCAATGTTGACTAGTTTGGAATTAGTTTGATTTAAAGCTGACTGTTGCTGCCCATGGAAGAAACAACTTCAAGTCAATTCAGTTTCACAATACTTAACAACTCACATGTATATGTTTGATTGTATTTGAGATCCGAGAACTACAGGGTTTTAGAAGATTAAACAGCTATTGTCAGGGATGTTTTCACTCTTCACAATGTCTACGGAATGATACATCTTATAAGGTGTCATTAACTACTAATGTTCTAAATGTATAAGGCAACCTTAAAGAACTGCCTGTTGTTATTGTGAATGTATGAAGATGTTACAATACCTACAATTTTACAGAAGGATTAACTGTGGTCCAGAACAGTTCCTACTGGTCCTTCTTTCCTAAGCATAGTTATGAGAAAGAAGCTCTCAGCATAGAATAATGTAAAGTTGTAGTTTATAAGATTATTTACAGAGCTTTATACCTACAAGTATGTCGTTACTATTTCCAACTAAGCATACATTTTTCATTTTGGCATATATTCATGTACGATAAGAAATGGACATTGCCCATGACAAAAATGTACTAAGTAGCATTCTACTAAGACTTCATTGATGCATCGTCTCAAAGGATTTCCATACAAGCAATCGATCTGCCAATATTTGAAAGGAGAAAACACAAATGTTGTTGTAATCCCATCTTAGCGTAACTCAGTGAAACAACGCAGTTCCAGAGATGACCATTGCCATTCTCTACATGTTTCCACAGTCTTTGAAAACAAGTTATTAATATTACCAGATTCGTGTAAGGATTTCTAGCCATATAGATCATTGGCCACCAATATTTTGTTTCTTTAAATCATGTTATCGGAAAACCGGCCAAACCACCCATCTTAACCCTTCAACCAGTTAACCCTCAAACTTGTTCAAGAACATTTTTCAAAGAAATTTCCATCTACAGACGGACGAGTTATTGAGCCTGTCTTTTCAGTGATACATTTTAAAAAGTAGTCTTGGTCCGCAAATGGACATTTCTCGATTTTGTGTGTTAAAGGTTTAACCCTTGAAAGTCATTTGGCTTAATCTCAAGACGACTATACTGAAATGCTGTTAAATATTTTCCAACTAATGTAACTGAAACTGGTTAAGCAGCAACAGTTTCCAGACAAATTAGTTTCAAAATATTTAACAAAATATTCCTAACATCATAAAGAAAATTGTTATTTCTGGACCATGGACTGTGAGGATTAAAGAGCTTACGGATTGTATCATAGAAATACGAAAGGCGAGGACCAGAACTTTCCCTAATATAATGCAATGTGCAAATTATCTGACCATATATTCTTTAGATAAGATTTTTTGTACTCATAACATTGATTCGTTATTTCTGGAGTCTGGACTGTGAGGATTATAGAGCTTATGGACTGCATCAAGAAATAGGAACAGCAATGTCCAGTACTTTTCCTGTGGTAATGCCATGTGCACATTAGCGATCAAATATATTTTAAGTAATATTTTTAGTACTCGTATCATTGTCATTATTGATTACTCTGCATATACAGTAAAAACATTACTGCTACTCTTTGTCGATTTCTTGACTACATATGGAGGTGGAGAACTTATGTTAGCGTTCACTTGATTGATGTTAACTTTTCTATTTATTTTAGGATTAATTTATATACAAATATATATATATATATATATATATATATATATATATATATATATATATATATATATATATATATATATATATATATATATATATATATATATATATATATATATATATATATATATATATATATATATATATATATATATATATATATATATATTATATATTCGCAGGTTTAATTCCGAGAATTTACTCAAAATTACCATTAACTGCTACTCAGTTGATATGTCGTCTTTACTTTATTTGTTTATGTACATAGCTTAAGATTGAGAGGTTTCTGGATATGCCCACTCACCTGACTGCCAGCCCGCCTACCAACACGCTCGCTTGCTCTGCCACCTGTCCGCCCACTCGTGCGCCTGCATGCCCTGCATGCCCACATTGTTATGACATATTAGTTCATCTTGTACAATTAAATAATAATAATAATAAGTGAATTTATAACGCGCCAAACTCCACGCAAGCATGCTCGTAGCGCAAGACAATGAAATGATAATATAAACATTAATTTAAATTCTGGTACGCTTGTTTAAAGAGATGAGTTTTAAGATTTGATTTGAATGTTGTAAGATTTTTTGACAATTTTAGATGAATAGGGAGGTTGTTCCATTCAGTGGCGGCCGAGAAAGAAAATGTTCTAAAGCCGTATGAATTCATTTTGTATTTTGGGATTCTGAGCATTTGCTTGTTTAGGGATCTAAGTGACCGGGTTGGTTGGTATGGCTCGACTAATGCAGAAAGGTATGTAGGTGCAGTTCCTGAGACACACTGGTAAGCTAGCCAGAGGATTTTAAATTGGATATGTTGAGCAATTGGCAACCAGTGAAGCTTATGGAGAATCGGAGTGATGTGTGCATCTTTTGCCTGGCGTGAGATTATTCGTGCTGCTGTATTCTGAATAGTTTGGAGCTTGTGGATGTTTTCTTTTGCCATACCAATACAGAGACTATTGCAGTAGTCCAACCTAGACATTACCGTCATGATCACTAATTTTGTGGTAGCCTCTGTGGTAAGATAATTCCTGATGTGTGCAATGTTCCGCAGCTGCAAAAAGCACACTCTGCGCAGATAGTTTATATGTTTATCCATGCACAACTCGCTATCCAGTATCACGCCGAGGTCTTTAACCGTGTTTAATTGTACATCTGGTCTGATTCTAGTACGCACCCTCTGCTTTTGTAGCATCAGGTCGATCGGTTGCAGCTAAGGATCGACATGTGAGCGTGTTTTATATTTGTCAGTGAGAAATTTGGTGGTTTGTGCAAGCTTAGTGAGAATCATGCACACTGCAATAGTCTAATGGACCAGTTTTAGCTATGCCCTGCGCATCTCTAGTTAAGCCCTATCCACACTTCGCTCGTGTTGGGATCGATCGGTCCCTGCACTCCCTGACTATTAATTTCCAGAAACCTATACAGGTAAGCTGTTGAATAATTTGAAACTAATTTGACTGGGCATGTAGTTGACAGGCTGGATTCATCACAAAACTTACAGTCTGAGGTGGGAACTCGGTATGTGCTCCATCTTCATTTGGAAAGTTACCGGAGTAAGAGGTCTACATGAATGCAGGCAACTTGATAGCTGATAGTGGAGCGAGCTCATGGAGATGTTGCAACCATGCCTGACTGAACAGTGTCTTGGTCTCTATCAGTAATGTGCATACTTATATAAAAGTAGAAGCACTTGTTCAAACCGCTATTCTTCAATAAGATGGTGGAGGTGTATTGAAGTGAAGTGTATTGAGAATGGTTGAGCTGTTCAGTGTAATGTTACCACAGTAATTTAAATCGGATCCAATATATTTTCGGGACAGAGGACTTTGAACCAGAAAACAATTAATACTTCGTTCGCGAAAACCACAATTGACACATTAACACACTATTGGGAAAAATATTCTGCTTGATATCTGCCCAGTGTCGAGTCATTTACCTTAAAACTCAATGGGGAAAATGTAATTTAAATATTTATGTCATACATTTCCTATATTTCCCACGGGAGACACCTTTGGTAAAGAAAAACAGATTTCTTGAAAACTATTGCCGAGATCCAATATACAGTTTATAAGGAATCTAGACATTATCGTGTCTATAGACGTTTTAGTCAATCCGACGAAACACAATTTTGGCGGTTATTTTGAAAAAAGAAATTTTTGGGTTTCAACTTCTCCTTGTAAGGGTGTAGACCTCTGTCTTGTCACCGTTATATGTTACATAGTATCTTCTAATATGATCATTGAACTTGTGTGATTAAGGGATGTTCATTTTGGTAAAATTGAATCTTCTAACATTGAAGACATAAAGAATTACATTGACACAAAGAAATGATCTTGACCTTTGACACGAAAGGTAACCTTCTGCATTGGGGTGAGAGCTGCGAGCGTAGTCGTAGTTCAAATATTTTCTTTAAAAGGACGACCTTGGGTGTCATGTGTAGGATGTCATAATCAATTGCGTCATAAATGATGTAGCTAGGTTCGTCATGAATGCTTAATGGACTTTTCCCGTTTTAACTATGCCCCGCCCATCTCTAGCTAAGCTCCACCCACACCTCACTCGTGTTGGGATCGATCGATCTCTGAACACCCTGACTATCAATTTCCAAAACCTACACAGGTAAGCTTTTGAATATTTTGAAAAGAATTTGTCTGGGTGCTGTTGCTGCCTACGTCAGCGACAGCGCCCTGTCAAATTAGTTTCAAAATATTCAACAGCATGAATATTAAATAGCAAAGAATTACAAAGACATACAATTCATACAACGTGTCAGACTATTTGAGATTTGATGACGGTCTATATGGAACCCTTTGTGACGTAATGATTGTGACGTCATCATACAAGCGCTGAGCTGATTATGACGTTATACGAGGTCAGATGATGTATGGATACTCTGGAAAGGTGAATTGATGACGGACTAAGCGTTGTTGTACGAATTGTATGCCTTTACGTTTGAATAAACATTCTGTTGAATTTTTGCAACTAATTTGACTGGTGGCTGTTGCTGCCATGGGCAGCAACATCCACCAGTTAAATTTGTTTCAAAATATGCAGGGCTCACCAGTTCTGTGTAGTTGATAGTCTGTGAGTTCAGTCTCACCACAGGAGAATTGTGGGTGGAGCTTAGCTAAAGATGGGCGGGGTATAGCTAAAACTGGATTCCTCATTTGGATAGGAACACATCTCAATGTGTCCATTCCGATTACATTCAAAATATTCACCAGAACATTTACTATTAACTCAAGTGTTTTTGTTTTGGTTTGGCAACATTGTTACCTAATTTATTAGCTGTACCGTAGCCTGCTAAACGGGTATTAATATGAACCACTCTGTTCAACATGTATGTTTCCATCTAGCTAAGAACTAGGCGATCGTTCATATCCATGCTGTATTCAACCACCTTTTCAACAAAAAAAGAAGAAAGCAACCATCGCTGTATCCATGGACCATGTCAGTCAGGTTCGTTTTGACAAGGAAGTGGGAGAAAATCCAACACACGTAAATAGATAGAAGGAGCAGCTACCATAGCCTTAACCGGTATCAGCCGCTATATAGCAACTTTTAATTATATTTGTTAAATACTTCAGGTTCCTAACATAGAGTCCTAAGAGTGGAGAGGAGATGTAGATCAACTGGTAGCAATTCTCCCAGAAGGGACTTAGCTGAACAACTAACACTATGGTATAGTTCCAGAACTAGTGTTCGGTCCAAATGTTCGAATGTTCGAATATTCATTCACACAGACCAATATGAACGATATTCACAGAGCATACAGATGATACGAATATTCGAATATTTATGAAAATTACAAAATTGTCTTAAATTGGATTGAAAACTAAATTTCGTTCTTTAAATGGCTGCCAAACTGTTGTTTGGACTGATCAAATTGTTAAATTTTAGGTCCTATATATAAACTTTAATTTGGTATTAATTTTTAATTGAATCCAATCGAGCTACACATGACATGTATAGGAATTTGCATTATGGATATTTTATCCGTGACCGTGTGTACAGCTTTCCTAGGTTCACCACTACGTGGATTGGACGTTACCCTTTGCTCCCAAAATGTCTGGTGATTTTGACGAAAGAGTTAAAATGTCATGGTTACCCGTAATGTCAAAGGTTTCATTTTTTTGGTGTTTTGCCAGAAACGAATTCCTGTTTGCCTGAACAATTCGATGGACATATTATAAAATGCCGTCATATGATTTATGGATAAACTGGAATCCTCCATTACGTTCAACATATTCAAGAGCATGTTTTATTTTATTTGGGAAAAATGTTATCCCTGAGCTGTTCTGCGCGATAAGGGATTTGCTTGCAATGGCTTCTATGTTCATGTAAAAGTAAAGAGATGTTATTTCCGGCTGCATTACTCAGTACGTCTAAGGGTCACCTGTATGAGCGTTCTCCGTTGCATTGTTTGGATTTATACTTTGGAAGGAAGAAATGTATCGAATGACGCTATGAGATGCTTTTATTCTGGCTGTAGAAATGGTATGATGGTCGGTATGTGAAAGAAAGCTGCATATGGAACAACAACCTATCACAGCCATGTGAGCCAAAGATTCTGCCAATGACATCTTGTTATCCCCCACCCTTCCTCCCCCAGCACTCCGCCCCTCTACCCCGCACCCTCCTCCCACCACCGAGTGGATGGCCCCATCAGATGACAAGAATTATGGTTTATGCACACCATCCATGACAGTATCAATTGGCAGCAGGTACAGTCATGTAGCAAGATCTATTGGATGCTGTTGGTTGGCCCGGAACTAACAGGTTGTGCCATTTTGGATCCAATCGCTTACCATTTAATCCACATCAGAATCGTTTTCTTCATTGTGTAGAGCAATGTTGTACATTATTATTTTGTATTATCATTGAACTGTCCTTAAGTTTTTCTTAATCATGTTTGTAGATGTCAAATACACACGGGAGTTTGGCCAGTTTGTCTAGGACGGAAGCTGAAATATAGTCCGCTAAGTCAAGTCTGACAGTTTGTGACATACTGCCGCTAGAGAATTAATGAGGAAGCTGGAGTCGTGATTAAACATAGATCATGTATATTTGAGTGTCGGGGTTGTGTTGACTCGTAGTACAAGACTGTGATTAAAACAAATATCTATCCGCATGACAAGAAATAGCGAGATATATCCTGAGGTACCAGGAGCAAATATAACCGCTAAAACAATATTCCGTGTTCTTGATGCCTCGCCCAAACGACTTCCGTGTAAACAATTGATCCCGGAATAATTATTTGCATACAGACCATTAAGTAGCATTATCGCCTTAACCCTTTGAGGACGATAGATGAAGTACGAACAAAAGCATACTTGTCCAAAAACCGCGTCGTTGATACACCTTTAATAGGACCGCCTTGACATTGAGTGTCTATTTTGGAAATAATGTTGCTGAAAGATCTTGCCGTTGAGTTTTAGCCGTTGCCCCCACAATTGGTGTACCTCTCCGTGAGGCCACGGACAAACTTTCACCCAAGTTTTCAGAAGAACGTTCTAGTAGAACCAGTGTTAAAAAAGTACGTCAAATGTATCCATTTTGCAAACATGGTGCTGAAGGCTGCTGTTGTTGCATTTTAGCTCTTGGCGCTAAAATTGCCATACGTCTTTGGGACTGGACGTTCACACAAGTTTGAAAAAGAGGTCTTGAAAAAAGATGAAGAAGAAGCTGAAGATGAAGAAGAAGCTGAAGAAGATGGAGAGGAAGATCTCCATGCTCGCATTAATATTGCGTCTAGCAACGCGAGTAATATTGACTATTTTGAAGCTAATTTGATTTAAAGCTGCCTGTTGCTGACCCTGGAAGCAACAACCTCCAGTCAAATTAGCTTCAAAATAACTCACACGTATATGTTTGACTTGTAATTGAGATTCGAGGGCTATAGTATCCTGAAGATTAAACAGCTATTTTGTATAAGATGTCTTTCAATACTATTGTTCTGAAGTTATACAGACCGCCCTAAATGCCCCCTGTTGGCATTGTGAATATATGAAGATGCTGATTGTAAACGAGACATTGAAAGACTTACAATCTTATAGAATGATCAACGGCGGTCCAAAACAATTCCAACTGATCTTCTTTTCCTAATTACCTAAGCATAGCGTGCGTGCGAGCCCGGTATAAATATGTCTATAACTACAAGTAAGTCGTTACTGTTTCCAACGTCAAATTTTTGAAATGATTATGTTCCTTATTCTTTCCCGTCCCTCTCTCTCGCACCCTCCCTCCATCCTTCCAGTCCCGCCCTCTTTCATTCTCTCTCGCCTCTTCTATCTCGGTTCCCTCTCCCCTCTCACCCCTTCTTCTCTCTCTCCCCACGCCCCATAATCTACTCTCTCTCCCTCCCTCGCTCCCTCCCTCCCTCCCTCCCTCCATCCCTCCCTCTCTCCCTCCCTCCCTCCCTCCCTCCCTCCCTCCCTCCCTCCCCTCTCTCTCTCTCTCTCTCTCTCTCTCGCTCGCTTTCTCTCTCCCCTCTCTCTCTCTCTCTCTCTCTCTCGCTCGCTCGCTCGCCCCCTCTCTCCATCTCTCTCGCTCTCTCTCTCTCTCTCTCTCTCTCTCTCTCTCTCTCTCTCTCTCTCTCTCTCTCTCTCTCTCTCTCTCTCTCTCTGTCCTCTCTCCCTCCCTCCCTCCCTCCCTCCTTTCCTCCCTCTATCCCCTCTCTCCCTCACGCTCTCTCTCTCTCTCTCACCCTCCACACACCCTCTCATCTCTCTCGTTACTCTCGCCTCTCTCGATATCAAGAATGGGGACTATAAACACTTGTTCAAACCATTATCCCTCAATAAGAGGGTCGGGTTGGTGTGTATCGAAGTGTACAAAGAGGGTGGTTGAGCTGTTCAGTGTAATTTTTACCGCAGTAATTTGAATAAGAAAACCAGAGATTTTGGGTAGCCACAGGCCAATAGCCGAGGAATTGTTATATTATGTAGTATAAGCTAATTTAGACAACCATTTAAACCCCCTGTGCACCATTAGAAGATAACATACAGACATTGAACAGGGAAATTACTCTTTTACGTTATCTGAGCTTTAGAGTAACCCACGTGAACCAAAGAGAACAGCAGCTGTAGCACGTGCACCAAGATGTATATGCGACACAGTTGCCATTTGACTTGGGTGAGAGGCTTCACACATATTCGATGACTTCAAATAGTCCTGCTATATGTGGTTGCTCCTTGCTTGGTCCGATGGTGCTCGGTAGTGCACGGTATTCGCATAAGAATTAGCATTCGAATATTCGCATAATTGGATGAATGAATATTCGATTTATTTAAATATATCAGATGAGAGATAAGTAGAAACGAAATGGAATGCTTTGTTCAGGAAAATGACAATTGACAGATTGACATCATATAGTGAAAAATATGTGCTTGATATCTGCCAAGTGTCGAGTAATTTGCTTTAAAACTAAATGGGAAAATTCAGTTTAGGTATTGATATTTCCTATGTTTCCTATGGGAGCCACCTTTGGTAAAGAAAAACAGATTTCTTGAAAACTATTGGAGGGATCCAAAATAAACTTTATAAGTAATCAAGAAATTATAGCAAATAGAAGTTGATCAAGGTTCTAGCCTATCGGACACACAGAATTGTGCCGGCCATATATTTAAATTGGATCCAATCTAGATACACATGCCATGTATAGGAATTTGCATAGTGAATATTTTATCTTCGACTAGGTGTACAGTTTTCATAGGATCACCACTACGTGGATTGGGCATTACCCTTGGCTCCCGAGGATGTCTGCTGATTTTGGAGCCAATCGTCAAACGTCAAGGTTACCAGTTTTGTGGTGTTTTGCCGGAAACAAATGCATGTTGACCTGGACAGTTCAATGGACATATTATAGATTACCCCGTGACACACAAAGTTATCATTTCAGGGAAAATGTTTGAACTGTGACTACACATATAGGTATTATTCCAAAGTAGCAAGTTGATTTTTGTGCCAAAGGACATGGTCATTTCTTAGTGTCAAGATAAGCCTTTATCTCATCAATGTATTAAGTTTCAATTTTAGCATATTGAACTCCCAATAATCACACAAGTTCACTAATTATATTAGAAGATACCATATAAGTTATATCGCTGGCAAGACAGAAGTGTACACGCTTACATGGAGAAGTTGAAACAAAAAATGACCTTAAAAATTTAACAAGTTTTACATTGATCAGACCAAACATTTTGTTTTCAATTCAATTTAAGACAATTTTGTAATTTTCATAAATATTCGAGTATTCATAGCGTCCGTATGCTATGTGAATATTAGTTCATATTGGTCTATGTGAATGAATATTCAAATATTTGGACAGAACGCTAGTGCTGGGACTCTATTTAGTTGTTCAGCTAAGTCCCTTCTGGCAGAATTACTACCAGTTAATCTATATCTCCCCTGTAATCTTAGGACTCTATGTTAGGAACCTGACTTATTTAACAAATTATAATTAATAGTTGCTATATGGCAGCACATAAACAGTTATGGCTATAGTAGCTACTCCTGCCCTCTATTTACGTTTGTTTGATTTTCACACACTTCCTCGCGAAAACGAACTCGACTGATATGGCCCGTTGCTATACCGAGGGTTGTTTCCATTCGGAAAAGGTGTGTGAATACCTCACGGATATGAATGATCTCCTAGTTCATAGATACATGGAATCGTACATGTTGAACAGAATGGCTCATATTAATATCCGTTTATCAGGTTAAAGCATGGCTAATAAATAAGTTAACAATGTTGTCAAAAGAAAAGCACAGTAGTTAGTAGGAAATGGTCTGGTGAATACTTTGAACCCACACAGATTGGAACACATTGCGATGTGCTCCAACCCAATAGAGGAATACAATACACTATTAGCTATTCCCCGCCCATCTTTCGCTAAGCTCCACCCGCACTTCGCCCATGTTGAGATTGATTGATACCCGATCTTCAAGAAAAATATACAGGTGAGCTGCGTATGGCAGCAATAGCACCCAGTCAAATTAGTTTCAAAATATTAAACACCATGTTTATTAAATAGTAAAGATTCGTACACAATCTTTAAACCGTCATCAATTATGATGTAATTGATTATGACGTCATTCTACAAGTGACGTAGTTGATTATGATGTCATAAAATTAATAGATAAACTGGAACCCTGCATTATATTCAAAATACCCAATAGTATGTTTTCTTTTATTTTAGTTCTGAGCTGTTCTGTGCGATAAGGGATTTGGTTGCAATGGCTTCCATGTGTTTATCTAAAACTAAAGAGATGTTATTTCTGGTGCTTGTTGTAGCCTCCGGGGTGGGCACGCATCGGTTCATCCGAATATTCTGTTCTGCTGCACAGCATGAACATGATGCGCGGACTAGCTAGTTAGCCTCGGTTCTCGGGGTTACGGATCTTGTTTCACGACTCTCCAAGATGTACAAAGACCGTCTTCTAGAGCCAGTGGAACGATAACGTTCCAGTGGGGCCGTGCGACCATTGCCGCCGAAATTGAACCACACCGTCTCATCCCGGCTGTTCATGTCACCGGTATGACGGTCCATTACTTAATTTGGGAGTTAGACATAATTATTAAAATAATATAACAAAGACAAACAATGCTACTCGCTTGCTAGTATGAGAGAGAAAATATAGTACATAGAACTAAGTTTCGGTCTTGTTTATTGTGGGCTCGTCAGAGGTACTTCGTTGATCTTCAAATCCGCGAGGTAGCCCTGCAAGGGAGAGTCCTAGAGCGGTCACTTGTGAGGTTTAATATAAACCATTATACCCCTAACAAAATATTATTGTTGTGAGAGGAAAGTGCTTCGCACGGGTCTCCATCACAGGAAAATGCCTTCAACGCTGAAGCGGAGGAAGAGAGTTGGCAAAAATTACCACTCCCTTATTCAAACATATGCTAAGTGTGTAGTGTGAGTTAACCTAGTGAAACTGTATGCTATCGTGATGTACGCTGAATTAGGCGAAGATGGGTGAGGGGGGGGGGGGCGTGATTTCCGGAAAATCCAACACAATTATCTTATGTAGATTAAAGATACTGCATTGGTAGTTGCCGCTTTATTTATGCGATCCTTCTGCTACATCCTAAACTAACCTATAGTTGTTAGGTCTATGTTTGATGCTTTGGCCGCAAGTGGCAGGTAGTTCTACCTATCTTTTAAATACATTCCCGACTGGTGGAAATGCTCGGTTTCCATATGGTCACCTTACAGAGCATTCCCCTCAGAAAGACAGCGAGCAGACATGTCACGGTACGGCAGCTCCTGAATCATATAATGATCCCATTACTTACCACGCCGCAACCTCATACAATGTCTCTAGGACAAGACATATTTACAAAAGCATTTGAAAAGCGCATATATACTTTTATGGTGGGGAGAAGGAGGCGGATATCCAACTATAGTGACCTTTCCGTGGGGACGTGGTGGGTTCCAAGACCACATCTAGTCACTGTGAAGAGTTAGAGGGAGATCCGTGTCCCGTATGTCACCTGGTGTGTTGGGAACAGATCATATAGGATCCGATCCCGGTGACTAACATTTTACCTGTCAGTAGGGTTGTGTTAAGAACGCCAGAGATGCACTGCTGGTCGGTTAAAATAATATAATGTTTTCGCAATGCTTCCTACTTTGGCATGGATATTTACGCTAACTGGTATCTGAAGATACAGAGAGAGTGTTTGTGGAATCAACACTTTAGTCTTCACTGCACGGAAACCCCAATAGTTTCCAGAGTCGGATCGCACCAACGTGTCGAAGGGAGGTCCAGACAATTATAAGCCTTGCGGCTGGAGGATCGTAGGAAGAGACAATCGTTCATATATTAATAAGAAGTCCCTAAGGTATATGGCCAATTTATACCACCTAGACGGTGTGCGGTATTACATTTCCACTACATCCGGGAAAGAGGCTTACATAAATGAGTCCTACCGAGCGACCATCCCTAATTACTTTTTAAACCTATCCTACCGAGCTAGAATAGCCAGGCTTAGTCGATCTCATGTCGGGTTCGCTTAATGAGAACCTGAACAGTAACCTCAGTGAAAGCGTGGTGTTGGGGGGGGGGGGGTGCGGGCGGGGAAACGTGATGAGGATTTATTGTTGCTGTATTGTGTAGCCTAGCGTACTGTGGTCCTAGTATTTTATATAAAATAAGCAAAACAAATAACTACCTATCACACTATTTACAATAATTAAGGTCACACGACCCTGCAGTGCTTATTAGTCCTAATCACAGAAATAAAGATAATATATACAGTAAAAATAAAAACTATAAAATGTGGTCTCAGACGACCGGTCTGTACCTATTAGTCATCAGTACCTATAAATAAATGTAAAAATACGATAAAACAAAAATACAGTTAGATGAGTACCTATTAGTCATCGGTGCGGAAAAAGTTCATAGATCACTGTAGATGATGCGTCTCGGATGAGGAACGCGAGATGGCTCGATTCTGAAGCTGCTGGGCGAATATCCGCAGGCGAACTGTTGATGCGGCTCACTCTCAAAGACGGTGAAGAAGAACAATTGCGGTTGCGGTTTCCACTATATAGTCATGTTAATTTAAGCAGTGTGACAAAAAGTTCCGCACTGTAGCGGAAGTTGGAAGCTGCCCTGTAGTAATGAAGGGCTACAGTTGAAAGTTAAATAATGATGCATGTGCATCTTCCGTGTACACAGTATATGATGCACCACATAGCTCGTGCGGTGCACCAGGCCAAGTCCCACTAGACTGTGGTCTAAAAGTTAAATGCAATACACAATACATTGCACGGAATTTGATTACCACTTTTTGGCGTGGTCCAGAAGATCTGACGAGTTGTCCACCAAGAATCACCACTCGTTCTACATACTACGAGTTCTTTACATAGGGGCCGCAAGGCCCATCCGCTGGAAGGCTCCTCTGATGTTGTTGGAAGTAAGAGCTTTTTCTCTTTTAGTTGAGCTTATTTGCTCTCGGGTGTTGTCCTCCTGAGAGCGTTCAAAAGATTAGATGTGGATGGGGAGGTTGTGGGTTAGAGATTCAAGATCTCTAAGCCAGCCGGCCCTGCTGGGGTTATGATGAAACCAGACACAGCGGGCAGATATCGGCGTCCTCTAACTCACTGGCCGCACAACCTTCCGCCTTCTCTCTCATCTTTTTGTGAGGTCTCGATTCTCAGTTTATCGCCCGTTTTATACTCCTCATGACCTCGTAGCAAGAACGCTCAGCCAATTAACGCGCGATCCGTAGCCAATCAGCGTGCGACCTGCAAGGGCAAGGACATTATCACCTGATAAACATCCTGCCCATCCACTTAGTACACACACGCACTTATGACGTTTTCATTATTTTGAGCATACTTTAGGAGGAAAAATAAGGATAACTCGATCATTTCTGAACCGATTTTAAAATGGTTAACAGTTTTGAATTCCTTGTTTTCCACGACTGACGAAGATAACATAATTTAAAGAAATTATATGCACTAACTCGGTACATTTTTAGTATGCATTGTCTAACGGACTTAGTCAATTTAGAAAGCCTCACTTATATGGCTTTATATATATATATATATATATATATATATATATATATATATATATATATATATATATATATATATATATATATATATATATATATATATATATATATATGCATACTATTCTACTAAGGGGAGCGTATATATATATATATATATATATATATATATATATATATATATATATATATATATATATATATATATATATATATATATATATATATATATATATATATATATATATATATATATATATATATATATATATATATGCATACTATTCTACTAAGGGGAGCGTACTTGGCAGGTACCAGGAACAGCCATCCAATACCCAGCTACACAGTCTAAGAGTCGCCTACCTGTAGGATGATTCTTCATTGTATTGTTTGGAAAGGTAACGAATCATGCTGACACCCTTTTGGGCCATAGAACGAAGTCCGCTCTGGCTGGAGAAACGGTATGACGATCGGGATGTTAAAGAAAGCTGCATGCGGAACACCAACCTATCGCAGCTGAGCCATTGATTCTGATAATGACATCTTGTTTCCCTGAGTGAATGATCCCATCAGATGATCAGCATTATCCGTGACATTATCAATTGGCAGCAGGTATAGCCATATAGTACGATCTATTGGATGCTGGTGGTTGGCTTAGAACTAACCCATTGTGCCATTTTGGGCCCAATCGCTTTTACCATTTAATCCACTTCAGAATCGTTTTCTTCATTGTGTATAGAAATGGTGCTCATTATTATTGTTATTATTATGGAACTGCCCGTAAAATTCAAGATTTCTAAGCCACATGCGGTCAGTTTTCCTTGATCATGTTTGTTGGACAGAAGCTGAAATATAGCCCTTTAAATCAAGTCTGAGAATTTGTGACATACTGCTACGAGAGTATTGATGAGAAAGCTGGACTCGTGATTAAACATCGACCATGTATAATGGAGTGCTGGGGATGTGTTGACTCATAGCACAAGTCTGTGATTAAAACACACATTTACCCGCATAGCAAGAAGTAGCGCGGTATATCATGAGGTGCCAGGAGCAAATATAACCGTCAAAGCAACATTCCGTATTCTTGATGTCTTGCCTAAACCACTTCCGTGTAAACAATTGATCCCAAAATAAATGTTTGCATACAGACCATTGAGTAGCAAAACAGCTACTGTTCTGTGCATCATCGCCTTTAACCCTTAGAAGACGATTTACGAAATACAAACAAGAGTAAATTTGTCCAATAACTGTGTCATTGATAACACTTTAATAGGACCGCCGTGACGTTGAGTGTGCCTAGTTTGGAAACATTGCTGCTGAAAGCTGTTGATGTTGTGCTTTAGCTGCTGAACCTAAAGTTGGCACGCGTCTCTGTGACTACACGGACAAACACCCACCTACGTGCTAAGAAGACAGTTTTAGTAGCATTAGAGTTATTGAAATATGCGTCAAAATTCTTCGTTTTGAAAACAATGTTGCTGAATGCTTTTGCGTTTTAGCATTTGGCGTCAAATTTGATATACGTCTTTGTGACCGCACGGGCAAGCTTCCACCCAACTTTGGAGAAACGTTATTAAAAAATCAAGAAGAAGGTGATGCACAACATGCTCATACCAACACTTGCATCTAGTCAAATCAGTTTAAAAATACCTAGCAACTCGCATGTATATGTTTGACATGTATTTGAGATCAGATAACTACATGGATTCAGAAGTTTAAACAGCTATTATCAGGGATGTTTTCGCTCATCACAATGTCTACAGAATGATACATCTTATGAGGTGGCATTCACTACCATTGTCCTGAAGTTATACAGACCACCTTAAAGACCCGCCTGCTGTTAGTGTGAATATATGAAGATGTTGCTGGTAAATATGATGTTGAAGGACTTACAGTTTAATAGAACCATTAACTGTGGTCTAAAATAGTTGATACTGATCCGTCTTTCCTAAGCATAGTCTTCAGACAGAGGTTGTCTGCATAGAATAATGTAACCGTTGAAGTTCCCTGATTTATAAGATTATATACAGAGCTTTCTACCTACAAATATGTAGTTACTGTTTCTAACTACACGCCAAATCTACGGAAATAATTATGTTCCTATGCCCTCTTTCTCCGTAATTGTGCGGACTTGGGTAATGTCCTGGATTTACGGTGAGTCCCCCACAATGCTCTATCCAGTACTCCCCCTCCCTCCCACCCCCCCCCCCCCCCCAACACCCCACTGACTCACTCACTCACTCACTCACTCAGTCCCTCCCTCCCTCCCTCCCTCAACCCCCTCCCGCACCGCTCCCTCCCACGTCTCTCTCTCTCTTCTCTCTCTCTCTCTCACTCTCTCTCGCGTGCGCACCCTCTCTCTCTCGCTCCCTCGTTTCTCTCTCTCTCTCTTTCTCTCTCTTTCTCTCTCTCTCTCTCTCTCTCTCTCTCTCTCTCTCGCTTCTCTCTGTCTCTCACTTCTCTCGTCCCTCTCTCACCCACTCACTCGCTCGCTCGCTCACTCACTCACTCACTCACTCACTCACTCACTCACTCACTCACTCACTCACTCACTCACTCACTCACTCACCCACCCACCCACTCACTCACTCACTCACTCACTCACTCACCCACCCACCCACTCACCCACCTACCCACCACCCATCCACCCTCCCTCCCTCCCTCCCCCAGCCACCCAGCCACCCACCCACCCACTCACTCACTCACTCACTCACTCACTCACTCACTCACTCACTCACTCACTCACTCACTCACTCACTCACTCACTCACTCACTCACTCACTCACTCACGTACTCCCTCCCTCCCTCCCTCCCTCCCTCCCTCCCTCCCTCCCTCCCTCCCTCCCTCCCTCCCTCCCTCCCTCACTCACTCACTCATTCACTCACTCACTCACCCACCCACCCACCCACCCACCCACCCACCCACCCACCCACCCACCCACTCACTCACTCACTCACTCACTCACCACTCAAACCCACCAACCCACCAACCCACTCACCCACTCACTCACTCACTCACTCACCCACCCACCCACCCACCCACTCACTCACTCACTCAAATCCGCCCATCCACCCACTCACCCACCCACCCACCCACTCACCCATCCACCCACCACCCACCCACTCACCAACTCACTCACTCACTCACTCACTCACTCACTCACTCACTCACTCACTCACTCACTCACTCACTCACTCACTCACTCACTCACCCACCCACCCACCCACCCACCCACCCACCCACCCACCCACCCACCTACCCACCCACCCACCCACCCACCCACCCACTCACTCACTCACTCACCCACTCACCCACTCACTCAATTTCTCTAGTTCGCTCCTCTCTCTCTCTCACTCTTCCCTCTCTCACTTTATATCCCATTCTAACGCCCTATCTAATCATCATTTAGAATGGCCGTATTGGAAGCTTATCACCAATCAATATTGTAGATATCAAGAACGTTGACTAGTTTGCCAAATATGTAATGTACACAAGTTAATATAATTCCAATGTATCTATTAAGCAAAGACATACCATTAGTGTCGGGGAACTTTTAGATCATGGTCAATATCTAGAGAGGTGATTAAACAGTATCACCAGCAATCGTAAGCAAAAACCAAAAAGCTTGACGTGTTGAACATTTGGTTGTCGTCCGACCTTTCCTTGTGACACTGATTATTGCCTATACTACACGATTATATGACAAAACCATTGCCTAATCGGCCGACACCCTACCACAGCAGATTATCGTGTAACGTAATTCTGGTTTGTTAGAAGCTGATTTTATCATAACTGACGATGCAATGCCGCCTATGCTATCCAAAAGGTCGAAACGAGGTCTGTAGTGGATGAGTTTATGGTGTGTCAATAATTCATTTATTTCATAACCGTAGTGCCACCGCTACATAAGCAACTATGGTAAGAAACGCGCATTATCCGTAACAAAGACGTACTAAGTAGCATTCTACCATACTTCCCTGATGCATCGTCTCAAAGGATTTTCGTATAAGTAATCGATCTGTCAATATTTGAAAGGAGAAAACAGAAATGTTGTTGTAATCCCATCTTAGCGTAACTGAGTGAAACAGTGCAGTTTCAGAGATGAACATTGGCATTCTTTCGATGTTTGCAGAGTCTTTGAAAAGAAGTTATTAGTATTGACAGAGTCTTGTAAGGATTTCTAGTTATATAGATCAATGACCAACAATATTGTGTTTCTTTAGACCGTGTTATCTGAAAATCAGCCAAACCACCCATCTTAACCCTTCAACCCTTTAACCCTCAAACTTGTTGCAAGAAAATTTCTCAGAGAAATTTCTATTGGTAAACGAAGAGAAGAATTATTTGTGACGATTTATCACCCGAATGACTAGCTTGGTTATCGATCCAGTCATTCAAATGATATATTTTTAAAAGTAGTCTTTGTCTGCAAATGGACATTTCTCGGCTTTGGTAGTTAAAGGGTGAACCCTTGAAATTCTTGTGCCGTAATCTCAATCAAATCTCAATACAGGAAAGCTGTTTAATATTTTGCAGTAGTTGATTGAAACCTGTTAGATCTGCAACAGCTCCCAGTCAAATAGACCTTTCCTCTCTATCCATCAATAATATGACGTCTTAATTAAGTACGTGACGTGTAGAATGACATCATAATCAATGACGTCATGAACGGAGTACTTAAGTACGTCACGAACGCATAATTGAAGATGGATAATGCGTTGCACGAATTGTATGTCTCTGCTTGAAACCAATTTGACTGGGTCTTGTTGCTGCCATTGTAGTGCTGCAGCAATGCTCGCTGTCGGAAGCACCCACCCATACAAAAATATTAATAAATGCTATCATATATCATTGTGTTCCTTGAAACGTCATGAAAAAAGAAATATAGGATGACAAGCTGACTTTCTATTACAAATGGAGTTAAGAGCGTCCGAGTGTAGGGGTATATGCCACCCATGTTGATAAATAAAATCCGAATCTCCTGTCCTCAAATAAAATACTGTAGTATCTTTTCAAGCTTACTGTAATTCGTGGTATCAAGGGAGCTTACCAATTATGTTTATACGTCGCAATCGATGCATTTGTGATAAACTATCTGTTATTACGCATTGAAATGGTCAGAAATGTATAGTTGGGAGGGTGGGTGTGGGCTCATCATTAATCATGTTTTAGTATGTTAGGTTTATTAATATGAAGGCCGTGCAGAATGCTTATAGCAAGTAAATTATGATGGTTTCATATGTTATCATGATGATGATGATGATGATGATGATGATCATCATCATCATCATCATCATCATCATCATCATCATCATCATCATCATCACCACTGTCAACTGTATGTAACCCGACATCTATGGTGAATGGGTTTGCACACCACATTTCACTCTCATCTGCGGATGTGGCAACGCTTCACAGATGCATACTCTGGTGTATGCTTGGCCATGTTGTGAGCATGTGCATTTAGTCGAACACTAATCATTGGCGTTACACACTAAATTGTTCAAGAGTTCTTGAGCGGACACTGTCTGGTTCATTAATTCTGGAAATAGTCTATTGTCTGCACCAATTTTATACCCATACTCTGTGGGCGTGGGTATGGTTTGCGTCGCATAACAAGCCTGTCTCCATACCATAAGCTGATAACAACTCCGTAATATGTAGAGCATGAAACTATCATCCGTTGGTAGCAATTTCTTGCCCATGATGTTATTTCTGGCCTTCTAACTTCGTAAGTCATTCAACCTTTGGACATCTTTTCCATACATGCTGGCTATTAACCGTGTGCAAGCTACTCGTTCTGGCTCCGATACATGAGAAGATGTTCCTAGACGACCTATATCTTGAAACTTCTGTGGGTGCCTTTTAATCTGGTTAAATGCTGTTCTCGTCCCATGGTCGTAAAATGCACTTACCGTATCGCATCCTGTGATGCAATAGTCACCAAGCATAATGTGTACTTGTTCCTGTTCCTACAATTATTGTCCTTACACTTTGATCAGCAGCATAGGCAGCGTGAAAGATTGTGCGAGTATCCGCCTCTTCGTGATTCGAGTAAAGTGCTGTAAAATCATTCACTACAGTGGATTTCGTTATGACAACAGCAACCTCTCCCAAGCCACCACTGACTAGGATTGACTGGTTGTCATACACTTCTTGAGCCACATTCTGCTTTTAGAATTCTGGATAGAATTTTGTCAATGTTGATTTGTTCTCATTTCTGCTAAGAAATAACTTCCAATCTCAGGGAGCAGTAGCATCTGGAAGTACATGGACAACATTTCCTTGTTTTCCTCATTTCCTCTTCTGTCTAGTGTGGGCTTTAATGTTATTCTCTAGGTAGCGGTCAAACACAACATGGATTTGAGTCGCTTGCCTGTCTATACAGAGGAAATATTCCATGAATGCCATGGTTACCTCTTTAAAACATATACTCTCTGATTTTTGGAATGGCTACATCTGAATAGCCGCATGCCCATCTATGATAAGTGCATCTGCATGGGATAGAGTAGTAAACATTTCTTCAGGGAGTAATTCTTCCAGCTTATGCATACATTCTGCTTTTGTTCCAGACTGCCTTATCCCATCTTCGGTGAACACGCTTAATGATACAGGTGAATTTTAAGACATTACCCTCTCCAGCGGCACTTACTTCTCTGCGTTTATTGCCAATAGTTTAAGATACATAACTTCAGCGTTCATCTTAGCATTGCATTTGCCAATCTTAATTGTCTTTGTCATTTCACTCACAGATTTTACACCGGGACGTGGCATAGAAACTCTGGTGCTGACTGATCTGTATGTAGGGCAAGCGGCTCATTGACGAATTCGTCAGCCATGGTATCACCTTTTTCAAAGCACCAACAAGGCTTGCCTGAATATCTGCAGCTGCCACAACTCCGGTTGCAAAATTTACAAGTTGTGATGGTGATTCGTGAAGGTAGAATGGGTCCAAATATGTTTCTCCAAACATTTGTGTCATCTTCTGTAAATCGTTACCCTAACGCTTTATTTCTGCATTGGAAATATTATGCGGAATATCACAATCAGGAACGAATCTTTGGACTCTGCAGAAATGTGTCTGAAATTTTCTGAATATTGAACTGTTACTGGCCGAGGTAAAAACAAGCGGGCAAGAGCAGAACCTTTCAACGTCAAGCCAATAATTCCATCTGCTCCCTTCAGCGACTTGTTCTCTGCAGTTTCCACGGCGTAGTCCGGCCAAACCATGTTGAATCTACCATGGGATAGCTTAGTGACAAATTGCCTTTCATTTTCAAAGTGATCAACAATCTCAACTGGGACTCTTTTCATCATGAGCAGTAAAGGTGTCATGTACTTAGCATAACTGAGTCTGTTTGGAGCGAACAGCAATGGGATGAACTCCATCTTTGCTGACTAACAAACCTGCCAATTCCATTTCGCGAAGCCGCCAAGAACATCTTGAACGGTATTGAAACTTTCTGAAGATAATCATCCCGGAGTTTGAATTTTGGAGAACTTTATCTACCTTCATCACAGAATCTCTTGATCAAGGGCTGCAACGTCATTTCAATCTTACTTCTCAGGTCAGTCACAATAGCTGTTGGCGGTAGATTTTCAGGATTTGCAAACCAAACCTGTAAATGATTTAGACCTTCAAGAACATCTGCAGGAAAATCATGGCCCGATGTTTTACACCAGATTCTGAAGTTCTTGATAAACAGGCAATGTAAAACTTCATCAACAAGTTTCATAGCGTAGAGTCCACGTGCAAAGTCTTTCTCAGCTAGAATTTGTCCTACGGTTCCCTCGGTAAATACTTCTGACTCATGCAAAGGTTTGCGTAACCCTGCATCTCCATAAAGAAATCCAATCCCAGCAAGAACAGACATAATAAGGTGCATGCCTCCCTCACATGGAATAACACCATTTGCTCTTCTGGCCTAGACCACACAACTTCTAAAGCTTTTGTTCATAGGCCCATATAAAAAAACCACTGGAATGCGTTTATGCCCAAGTGTATTCGCAACCTCCTTTATCCTCATAAGAGTTGTGTAAACTGTGGCAAGGTCTGTAGGATTTGCCATAATAATGGGATTATAAGGCACTGTTGATGCAACTGGTGATACGGCAGGTGAGAGGAGAGCGTGAAACTGGACCCATGGTGGGCATGCGTCTTTTGACTCGGTTTCTGTAAGCACAGCAAATGATCTATCAAATTGCTTGGATATCTTCCCTGTCTGGTTTAATTCCTTCTGCTGCTCTGGATGGTGGTAGAATTATTGGATTTGGGCACCTTGGAGGCTTCTGGTATGTGAGGATTTGCGATAAACCGCCACAAGAAAGAGAGGAGATGTCATAAGTTTTAGAATGTTATCGGGAATGTCTTGGAAACTGCAAATTATCGAACTGAGGGGTGACAGTGATACTGGTCATAGCACGGGTTGTCTGCTTTCCATCAAGAGTGCATTCGTTGTGATATGCCAGCAAACAAAGAAAAATTGCAGTAGTCACAAATTAACAGCCTACCTCCCCCCAACCTCCCCCCCCCCGCCACACACACAGAACGCCCCCACCCCTCCCCCACCCCGAATACGGCTATTGATTTCAAGTTTATTTGATTATTGTTATACTATTATAAACCTCGACATTTATTAAACATGCTTATATATATGAAGCAATAAGCTCCGACATTGTCTTTCTAGCAAGGCGCGTATATATAAATACAATATTGACAAATTTAACAATGATTACACATCAAGTTATTACCTAGTTTCTGAAGGTGTGGGGCGTATATTGGATTATGAAGCAATAGGCTCCGACATTGTCTTTATATACGTGCCTTGCTAGAAAGACAATGTCGGAGCTTATTGCTTCATAATCCAATATACGCCCCACACCTTCAGAAACTAGGTAATAACTTGATTTGTAATCATTGTCAAATTTGTCATCCGTTATTTCCTTATTCTACACACCCTAGCGGTCATTTTGATATATGGTAGTATTTATTAATATTTTGGTATGGGTAGCTCGCTAACTAAGCGACCATTTAAGCGGCCCTTGCTGCAGTATTATAGGCAGCAACAGCACCCAGTGAAATTAGTTTCAAAATATTTAACAGCTTATCTTGTAAAGTTTCCTGAAAATTGGCAGTCAGCGAGTTCAGGGATCGATCGATCCCAACACCAGGGAGGTGTGGGTGTGGGTGGAGCTTAGCTAGCGGTGGGCGGGGCTTAACAAAAACTGGAAAGGTCCACTCGTTTCATAGTATGTAACAGAATGTTCTTAGCATCCTAAAGAATTCGCCATTTCTGGCCTCTGGACTGCGATCGTTAAAGACCTAACGGATAATAGAATCCAGTTTCTCAGTCAATCATATGCCGTCATAGTGAACTACATCACAGTCATGTAGACTGACGTCATAATCAATTACGTCCTGATTGACGCGATTTATTCCATTACAAAATGCTTAATATTCCGCTAAGTTGTACGAATTACATCTAATAAACATTCTGTTGAATATTTTAAAACTAATTTGACTCGGCGCTGTTGCTGCCTATGGTAACACGCAATCAAAATAGTTTCAAAATATTCAACCGCTTACCGTTATATTTTTCTGAAAAATGAGATTCAGAGAGTGCAGGGATCGATTGATCCCAACACAGGCAAAGCGTGGGTAGAGCTTAGCTTGAGATGGGCTAACCGCTAAAACTGAATTCATCCATTGTTTGCGCAGATCAAAAGAAACTATTTTTGAAAATTTATCACAGAATAAGAACACCAATGCCAAGGTATTTGGGAAAATACCATGGGCAAATTAGCAAACATGCTGTTGAGGTGATATTTCCTGGGACTCGTAGCATCGTCATCATTGATTACTCCGCATGTACAATATAAAGTATACGGTTACTGTTACTTTTAGTCGATCAATGGAGTTGGCATTTATATTATCACAACTGCAAATACCATACTTATACATGTATTCATTACTTTATTTAACTTGTCTATCTTTTGTGATTGTCCGTTGCGTAGCGGTCCCGTCCTTTTATAGCCAACAAATAACACCGTTACATAATTTGTATTAATTAAAATGACTAAACATAAGAAAAAGGCTTAATTCTAAACTGTTATTTATATAGATCTGTATATATGTGTAAAGTGTCTGCCTATACAATAGGCATTGCCTTCGACGGATAATCTCGTTTGAACAATATCACCCGTACCATTTACTATTGAATAAATAATCTGGAACCTTGAATCTTGGAGAACTTTTGTTAGCATTCTATTGAGGGTGGTTAACTTTGTTATTTATGTTCAGAATGAATTTATACAAGTCGCAAGGTTTACTTCCAATAATTTAGTCCAAGTGCCATTCAGTTAACATGTCATCTTTACTTTATTTATTTTATTACGTAGCTAAGGATTCATACCGTTCTTGAAATGCCCCCGCCTCTCCGGCCGCTTTCTCACCTGATGTCGCGCCTACTGTCCAACATACTGGTACGCACGCCTTCGCACATACGCCAGCGTGAACGTACACGCGCCCACCTTCACACCGGACCGCGCGCACACGCGAGCACACGCACGTACGCACCCGCGCCAACCAGTCCGCCCGCACACCCGCCTGTCCGCCCGCCATGTCTACACGCCAGCCCTTCCGCAAGCACGCACGTACGCACGCAATGCATCCTCTCCCCTCCCCTCCCCCCCCCCCATACGGGGTGAAGGTAATGCGATCAGAACAACGACCAAATATGAGCGTTTGAAAATATCATCATGTTATTATCTGATGTGGTCGGATATATTCAGCAATTTGTCCACCAAGTTTAGGATCGGCTGTGGCTGATATAGAGTCAATCCATCCAATAAGCTAACAATGGTAATTTATAATGGTTGACCATTGCGGAATTAATGAGAAAGCTGCAGACGTGATTAAGCATAGACTCGTATACATAATGGCGCGAGGGAGCCGTGTTGACTCAAATTACGGGACTGTGATGAAAGTAAGCACGTTATGCTTGGCATGAGCTATATATGACGTCATAAGATGAGACACCAGCGATTATTATAGAAATATTATGTGTTGAATAATTCTCCACGCCATTTATGCTGCCTCTCAAACAACTTCCATGAAGAAAATTCGTCCATCAATATTTGTCTTGGAAGAAGGTGGAAAATGTGTTGATTATCTAAACAATAAAGTATCCCAAAAGAACCCTAATGGACTTTTCCAGTTTATCCATCAATAACATTATGTCAAAATCAACTATGTGACGTGTAGGCTGACGTCATAATCAATGACGTCACGAATGACACAGTTAAGTTTGTCACTGACACTTAATTGATGACGGACTAAGCGTTGCTGTACGAATTGTATGTCTTTACTATTTAATAAACACGCTGTTGAATAGGCAGCAACCGTACCCAGTCAAATTAGTTATAAAATATTCCAACAGCTTGCATGTATAGTTTTCTGGAAATTGATAGTCAGGGAGTTCAGGGATAGATGGATCTCAACACGGGAGATAAAACTGGATCCCTTCATTATCGTCATTATTCATTAACCGAGACTACACGCTCTTTAATCCTTTTCCACTCATATCAGCCAGAAACGGCTTTTGCGCAGTGGTCTTGAGAAGAGTCAATTTGCAGATCAAGGGAAGACTATTTTTGAAAATTTACCACTGGAATGACTGGCTCGATAACCGAGCCAGTCATTCAGCTGGTAATTTTTCAAAAATAGTCTTCTCTTGGACTGCACATGGACGTTTTTTATGGGAAAATTAAATTTTAAAAAGAAATTCGGGGTTTAACGGATTAAGTGATATGTTGTGACTATGTCACGAATGTTTCACATTTATCAAAATAAGATAGAATTTGCCTAAATTTATTTAAATCTATCAAAGAATGCCTCTTTAACTAAGCTGTCTTATTGAATCCAGCATTGGCCACACCCTTCATCCGACCATCGCCTTGGCAACAGCTGCAACTAAATTATTTTCCCCTGTATAGTTTTCCGGAAATTCATAGTCAGGGAGTTCTGGGATAGATCGATCCCAACACGGGCAAAGTGTGGGTGAAGCTTAGCTAGGGATGGGCGTGGCATAGCTAAACTGGTTCCTTCAGTATGCCGCAATTAAAACAACGTCCAGTATTATTTGTTGTTTCCACCGAGTAGCTGCAATAGAGGCATCCATTTCTAGCAAAGTCGCGTTTTGGAATCGATTTATATACGTTACGCCCTGAATTCACAGAAACCAATTTCAAGGTATTTATACAGGTACGGTCAATATTTTTCAAGATATCTTTTTTAATTTACCACTGATTTTTTTCCGGCCGGCTTGACCATTAAAGGGGTAATGGTAAAGGACATTAATCGTTTTACTTAGCCAGTGTCTATCTGCTGGCCTAGAGAAGAGTATTTTTGAAAATTTACCACTAGAATGACTGGCTCGGTTACCGAGCCAGTCAGTCTAGTGGTAAATATTCAAAAATACTCTTCTCTATGCCTTTCGAATAGTCATGTCTGAAGACCACTGCAAATAATTTTTTGGATCAGTTTGACCATTAAATGGTTAAGTTGACACAAGATGGGTTCCACCAGGCTCCATTGGTTATTTCTCACACATGAATGACAACAGAAGCGTTCCTTTCTTTCTATCTAAATATTTGCCTCAGTCGTGTTGATGATCGGCATATAGGCCTAATGATGATTTTTTGGTAACAATAGAAAATAGAAGAGATGTAATTTGCTCATACAATTTCTGCTGCTGATAAATCAGAATGAAAATTACTACAACCATATCTTTCTATCATGTTCAAATTTATTCTCGTGAAACAAGTGACAAAAGCTAGTCGGTCGTTATCGTATATATCCTGGGGACCTCATTTAGAAGACCTTTTAGCGCATAGCACATGCCATTCTGGCTGGCTCCTTAACGATAGCAGTAGTTTATTTCTACAATAGACCACCGGTCTTTGAGAGTACTGTGGTACAATTATTATTGGCTGATAACTAGGAAAACATGTACAGAATCACACACACGTGCATGCACGCGCACACATACGGGCACGAGCGTGCAGGCACACACGCACGCACTCCCGCCCGCCCGCCCGCACGCACGCACACACACACGCACACGCACACGCACACGCACACGCACGCGTACGCACATGCACACACACACGCACACACACCGTCAAACACGCACGCACATGCATGCAGGTACGCACGCACGCACGCACGTACGTACGTACGTACGCACGCACGCACGCAAGCACGCACGCACGCACGCACGCACGCACGCACGCACGCACGCACGCACACATACACGCACGCACGCACGCACGCACGCACGCACGCACGCACGCACGCACGCACGCACGCACGCACGCACGCACGCACGCACGCACGCACGCACGCACGCACGCACGCACACGCACGCGCACACGCACACACACACGCACGCACACATATACACACACACAAACACGCGCAAGGGCGCGCACACACCCACACACACGCACGCACGCACGCACGCACGCACACACTCACGCACGCACGCACGCACGCACGCACGCACGCACGCACGCACGCACGCACATACACACACGCACGCACGCACGCACGCACGCACACACACACACACACGCACACACAGACACACACGCACGCATTCACGCACGCACGCACGCACGCAGGCACGCAGGCACGCAGGCACGCAGGCACGCACGCACGCACGCACGCACGCACGCACGCACGCACGCACGCACGCACGCACGCACGCACGCACGCACGCACGCACGCACGCACGCACGTACGCACGCACAACACATACACACACAACACATACACACACACACACACTCACTTACATAAATGCTTGCATATACACACGCATACTTTTATACATGTATACATAAATTATACTTATATGGGGGAGAAAGTTGACACTTCCATGCCGGTCTCATCCGTAAGTACCAACTTTGTTGGGAAACTAAGTCATCAGAGATTACGGCCTGACATCCGCATACAGAGGCAAATCTGACTATGTTTAATCTTCTAAAAAGAAACTGTGGTCGACATCCTCGAACAACACAATCTTCCCAGGAGCTTACCATAGCTACGTGGAATGTACGTGGTCTGACTGCAACATCAAAGAGGCAAACCTTGGGTGCAGACTGTGAACACTATAAAATCGATATCCCATGCGTTCAAGAGACTAAAGTGGCTAAACACTCAGAGCAGCAACTTCAGACAGGCCATAAGCTAGTACTCATGGAGCAAAAACAGCCCACTTACCGTGGATTAGGCCTCGTAATCGGACCAAGTGTATTGGACGGTGTCATTAGTTTTGGATACGTCAGTGATCGCGTTGCATTTTTCGACCTGGCTATACCAACGCGAAAGCGCACTACCACTAAGTGTCGCATAGTCAATGCATATGGGCCAACTACCGAAAGGGCCAAAGAGAATCCAGCTGTATTAGAATCCTTCTATGCAGAACTGAGCTCTGCCATTACTATGCCAGCTAGATGGCAACTGTTCATGTGTGGCGATTTCAACTCTATGCTGGGTAAACTCGGCATAGCGGACAAAAGTTCAGGACTTGGCTCATGCATGGGATCGTATGAAGAGGGCACACGCAACAGCAATGGAGATGCACTGGTGGCATTCCTTAGTTCCAATGGCCTATTTGTCACAAATACGGCTTTCAAAGACCCATGCCGCCACCGGACAACATGGACTGGACACATTGCTGATCGCAAGCCCCAAAAGGTTCTAAGGCTACAAAAGCTGTCTTCAAACAAATAGATTTCATACTATGTAAGACAGCAACAAAACCCCTACTTCGGGATGCTCGTTCCTATGGAGGCACAGACCTCAATTCCGACCATAAGGTAGTCATTACACGCCTCCATATGAACCAGCTCTACCTAATGTATAAACGCCATATCAGGTAAGAGGGCAGAGTCACCTACAACTTACCCACGCTCATCAGCCACACTGACACTCAAATGTCATACAAAAAGCCCATCGGGGACCAGATAGCTAACATCGACGTCAGCTCCGATCCAAACGAAGCCCTAACCAAAATACTGATATCTATGGAATCATCAGCACCATAGGTGTTCTATAAAACAAGAAAACTGGGTATACTGACGGCCCTCTCGTAGTAAAACTGTCACCAGAACAGAAGTCGTTACGTCTGCGCATCTATTAAAGTGGCCAAAGTGAAGATCGTACCAAACTACGCCAGGAACGCAATGACATTCTGCGCCACATTAGCGAATGCTTAAAGGATCTTGCTATCCAACAAGCAGACTTCCTAGCAGATAAGATCACTGCCACGGATGACTGTCACAAAATATTTCGGGCAGCCCGAGCCCTGCGAGTTGCTGACTACACACCACCACTAACTGTACACAACTCTGAAGGACACTTTATCGGGACTGACCAGGGCAAAGCCGAGACAATTAGAGAATGGTTCAAGGAACAGTTCACTGACCACGATGATGAGTCCTTGCAGCCATTCTCCAGAGACCCCAGGCCATTACTGACACCAATTAATACAGCAGATGTTGAGAAGGCACTTAAATCCCTGAAAATGGACGTGCATCTGGACCCGATGGCATGAGCAATGAACTATTCAAATATGCAAGTAGCATTATCTCAAAACTGATCACGCATATAATCAATTCAGCTTTTATGCACCACCTTCCCATCGACGCTGTAGGTCTACACATCCTTATTGGGCTACCCAAACCCAAGAAGCCACCTGCCCCCCAGCCAATCTGCGGCCCATTGTGCTCCTTAACAGAATACGGAAAATCCTATCCAATGTTGCTCTATGCCGCAGCCGAGAGAAGAACGACGACTTCACCGGATCATGTCAAAGTGGCTTCAAACGTGGACGCAGCTGCGCAGACATTGTATGGGCTCAACGCATGCGTGTGTCGGTAGTCATGTCCACACACTGGGAATTCCACAAAATGGGCATTGACATGTCACGAGCCTTCGACACAATTAAACGCTCAAAGATCCTAGATGTACTACGCCAGGCCAGCTGCAATGAAGATGAGCTACGACTAGTGAGACTACTGCTTGCAGACACCAAGTTGAGAGTACGAGTCAAGTCAGTGAAGTCTGTAGAGTTGAAACATCAATCGGCTCCACATTACGTACGCGTGCTCTTCACCTGATGCCTGCCTGCTGCATTGAAATCTGTGCGGGAAAGGTCCACAAGACCAAACCCGCCAGTGTCAATACTGGGAATGCTGCTAGAGATGGAATATGCCGACTACGTGGACTTCATAGACGAGGAAAAGAAACACCTTGACGAACTTCTCCCAATAGCCGCAAGCAAACTAAAAATATAGAATCTCTTTATGAATGAATCCAAAACAGAGTTCACCCACATATACCTATCTACAACGCATGAAACTATAGAAAATGATGATCCACTCCGTAGCGGGGAACCATGGATGAAAAGTAAAATCCTGGGCTCACTGCTTTGCAGTACTGCTGACATTTCTGCACGCTGCATCATGGGAAACATAGCTTTCCAGTCCTTCTGGAAGCTATGGATTCGTAGATCAAAGATGCCCTTGGTAAAAAGACTACGTTTATGCAATGCAACCTGCGTATCCTTGATGATGCATAGCTGTAACAGCTGGGCAGCTCCAAAGGCAGAGAGCCAGCACATACAGAGCCAGGAGAGGACGTCATTGCGTAAATCTGCTAAGCGGGCTACGAGGTGACCTCAAGAAAGCAGGAGTAGGTACACTCAAGTCAAGAATGGACCTGAGGAAGCTAAGGATTTTGGCTGAAGACAAGAAGCGAAGAAGGACTGATTGCAGCTGTAGGGAGTTTCTACTACTACAGCCGCAGAATACAGTAATCAGACATACGTAAATATATAATCATTGTAAATAATATATGATATAAACATCATTGTAAATATATAAATTGCGCGAAGTGTGGATGTTCATTTACATAAAGGTGTAATTAATGCATTTATGATTGGACATCAGAACGTCTAATGACAATGTGGCAATACTAAACATAATTACTTTGACATCCGGTTAACAACTTACTAATGTGTGTATTTGGATATTTCGAACTTGCATAAAATTGAAGTTACTGATATACATTATCCATTAACCCTTTAATGACTAAGTTTCTTCAAAAATTTTTAATGTGTACTTATTGAATGTCCATTTCCAGGCCATAGGTAAACCATTTTTGAAAATCTACCTCTGGAATGACTGGCTCTGTTATCGAGCCAGTCATTCCAGTGCCAAATCCTTAAGAATAGTCCTCTCTTGGCCTGCAAATAGACATTCGTCAAGACCCCATACAGAGGCCGGTTTTGGCCGGCTTCGTCGTGAAAGGATTAAGAGACGGGATTAGGCAAGACCAAATTCAATTTTCTCACAGAAAATGTCCACCTGCAGGCCAAGAGAATGCTATCCTCTAATATTCACCACCGGAATATTCGACCCGGTTATCGGGTCGGTCAATCCGGTGGGGAACCCCAAAACACAGTCATTCCTCCGGCCCGGAAAAGGTCTGAAGACCAGTGCCATATCCATTGCGCAAGACCATCTCTCCTCATTTCCTACCAAGAAACGAAACAAAAGGGAAATGAGGAGCAGGCTTGGGTACAAATACAAGTGCAAATGCATTTGCATTTGCATTTGAATGCATTTGCACTTGCATTTGCATTTAGATGCAATTATGAAATTTCTGACGCATTTGTATTTGCACTTGCATTTGAATCTCATGTATTTGCATTTGCATTTGCATTTGTATGAGAAGGGATGCATTTGCATTTGAGTTTTCAAATGCATTTGCTATATTTCAAAAGCACTACTTTTCTTCTGATTTTGTATTTCTTTAAAAATTTATTAGAACTTGCTGCTGTTGTAAATAGCAGCCACACCACCCAGTCAAATTAATTTTAAAAAATTCAACCAAATTTTTAGATAAATCATAAAAATGGCATTTCTGTGGCCAGAAATTAGAAATGTAATTCTCTGTGATTTATTAACCCATTTCACTATGAATTTCTTAGCATGTAGCTCTCAGCCATCAATATACCTAAACATGCAAAATCATGTCTAATTTTTAATTACTTTGACTTAAGTCAGTTGAGATCTTAGCAAGCCAGTAAATTTTAGTTAATTTGTATCTGAGATAAGCTACAGCAGCGTATCTCTAGTGCATAATAAATATGATCACCATATGAATAGTAAGGAATGGCTGCCTGCATTCTCTTATCCAATGTATTGACCCTTTAACACATACATACAGGACCACTGAGATCATTGGCTCAGTGATTGTCTTCTCTTGGCCTGCAAATGGACATCTCTTAAAGGCTGGTTTTGGCTGGTTTGAACACCAAAAGGTTAATGAAGCAATTGAACTAAACGATGTTGCGGCTTTAGTCAATACATTGATTTTCAGGAAAATTAATAATATTCATATGATCATCTGTGTTTAAAGAACTGCAATCTTTTAGCCCTAAAACATAGATCGTCACTCGAGCACTTTTGACTACAGTACAATCTCCTCAACCAATACTCTCTAATTCTTTGTCAAGATCCTTTCAAAGTAATTAGTGTGAGCTTAGTAATATATCTCTGGTTGCCCAATCTCTGAATAGGGCAGGGTGTTAACGCCATTCATTCAGAAATCTCTTAATCATTAGTTGTCAAGATTGGCTTTTTGAATGTCCATTTGCATTATAAGAGAATACAATTTTTGAAAATTTATAACAGATGACTGGCTTGGTGATCGAGTCAGTCATTCCAGTGGTAAAATTTCAAAGATTATCTTCTTGGAATGCAAATAAACCTAATCTTTGAGAAAATTGATATTTCATTTAACAAATTCCAGGGTTAAAGTGTTAATGGTGAAATCAGTATTATTTTTTTCATAGTAAAGCTCCATGTGCAGATAAAGAGAAGACTATTTTTGAAAATTTTACACTGGAATGACTGGTCCAATAAGCGAGACAGTCATTCCAGTGGTAAAATTTCAAAAATAGTCTTCTCTTGGTCGGCAAAAAGTTTTACAAAAAATAATCAATACCAGCGGATACATAGATGGCAGATGCATACTCAGAATTTCAGTACCAGACGTGTGCCCAAATATTCAAATGCATTTGCAAATGCCTTTGCATTTGCACTTGCATTTGAATAAGTTGCAAACATTTGCATTTGCATTTAAATGCAATGGCGCTGGGGTGCATTTGCACTTGATTTGCATTTGAATCATTTACAAACATTTGCATCTGCATTTAAATGCAATACCCTAGCCTGATGAGGAGTGCGGCCCGGCTCATGCATTCCATATTAGATCCATTAATTGTCAGTCTCCTCATAAATAGACGGAATTTTGAAAAGATTGACGATTCGACGACCTCCCCCCCCCCCACCTACTCCCATCTCGATGTCAATCACATTTAATTCTATATTTTCTTTATCAAGGACACATCTCTAAACCCGGGAGACAAAATCCATTGGAAAAATTACGCATTTTTAAAGCGGTCTATAAAGATATATCTATTACCTATATTCAAACTAGTATCAAACACTGTCATGTGTTTACCCCCACCCCGCACCTCATTCACATCTCACCCCACCCCACCACATTCCTCCATACACACACATGCATACACACATGAACACGCACATGCGCACGCACCCACGCGCATCCCAAGCACACGGCTGGAGAAAATGCCTGTGATAAAATCTCCCCTCGTAGTTTAAAGACATGATATGAAAAAGCTGCTAATTTTCGCGTAACAGGTATATTATTACTCTTAAGCAGTTCAGATAGTTTGAAAACACTAGGTCTCTTATAATAATATGGTTTGATATGGGTTTTGCGTAGATTAGAATACATTGGGCATACTAGTATAAAATGATATTCATCTTCTATGTTATCTGTACAGAAAGGACATGTTCTCTCAGCTAACGTATTTTCTCCCATCTACCTGTCTAAATATGGCGCATGCGCGATGCGGTTCTGAGCCTAGTAAGAGCATATCGCTGTCTGATATTTGTTATGCTATCTAAATAACACTTGTAAATTAATGTATCGCCAAAGTAATTGTATAACTTGGTTTTGCTATTTAATCCCAGGTTTCCCCTCCACTCTTGTAAATAAATATCGTACGCCCTTTGTTTATATTGTAAGATGAATTCATTCTTGCTCACATTTCTACCTTGTGATAACCAGGCGTCATTAACACTCCTCCTGACTAGCATATCCTGTAGTTTGCTCACCCAGTTATTACAATGATTAGTCGCCTCCCAATCCCTATATAAAACATTGTATACATTTCTTGCAAGCTTATTTTGCTGACAATCTAATATTTTAAACCAGTATTTCAGCATCCTAATTTCTCTAGTCAGAATCAACGGCACTATTCCTAATTCACCGTAGACAAAACGGGTAGATGTATTTTGTTTGACATTAAGTAGCTGCTTACAGAACTTTAAATGACATTTCTCAATATCACGACCTACAAGCCACCCCCATACTTCGCTAGCGTAACATAGAATTGGTAAAATTAATTTGTCGAATAAAGTACGGAGGTGACTGGGCGTTAAATTTATGAATTTATTAGGGTATCTTTTCAGTCCAAATATTGCTTTCTGGGCCTGTTCTGTCAGACACCTTTGTTCTAAGCAAAAAGAACCCGTTGAACTAAAAGATATACCCAGATATTTAAATTCGCTTAACACTTCAATTTCGTTTGATCCATAGTAAGATTTTAACGCAGTTAGATGGGAGGTTACATTTGGAGGCACGAAGAACTATATTTATTGTGGGGTTAAATGACGAAAGGTCAATGGCGTCGAAAATGACATGGCGTGATCTTTAACACACTTGAATGAGAGGTTGTATTTGGAGTCACGAAGAACTATATTAATGGTGTGGTTAAATGCCGAAATAACGAAAATAACAGATTGACGAGACTCAGAAATCTTTGAATTTGTTCTTTTTATTCTTAGCACACGTGTGTTTACCACTGCCTCTTCGGCCCACTGCGCAAATTATCTGAACATTATCGGCGATCGCTACCAAATATAAAGATAGCGATAACATACAGTAGGCGTATAGCTCAGAAATAACTTAACGTATTTCCAAAACAAAATAAAAGGTACTATTGAATATTCTGAACATAATTGGCTTTGGAAGCTATTGCCGTCCTAGGCATCAATGGCTTCTAATCTAATTATCATCAACATTATCAACTGAACATTTTCTTAGATCGTGCTCAAAATGGTACTATCTACCATGCTTCTGTTTTTGTTTTAGAAACATCTTACTTTATTTTCTGTACTGTGATTCGAAAGCCGAAACTTAATGACTACCATTGTTGATTTCTAACAAGCTTTCGGACATAACTACACTTTCAAATCCTGCTGATAAACATTTTAGATGCGATAAACCGGTAGAAATCAACGAAGTTCATCATAAGGAGTACCAGATTTGAGGTCCGCTAACATATTACCAAACAAACACGGCTACCACAGATTTCAATCCCAGGCCTATATACGGGGAGTTTACCTTGGCGTCGTTTCTATGTTTGTAGATGGTAAATATCTTCTCTCGCCTGTTCAACGTGTAATGTACAGACACTGATATAGTGCCGATCTTTCCATTAAGATAACATTGGTAATTTGTTATGTACGGCCGCTAGAGAATTGATGAGGAAGGTTCAGACGTGATTAAGAATGTCGCTGATATAACGGAGTGTCGGGGGCCGTATTGACACACCGCACGGGACTGTGATTAAAGTAAACATTATCCGCTTGTCAAGAACTAGCAGGGCGTAAGATGAGGCACCAGCAGCAATCATAAGCGAGATACTGAATAACAGGCTAGTTCCTTCATGGCTCAACCCCTAAGCGACGTCCACGTAATTGGTCGATACATAACGGGGTAGACTGGAAAATGTCTTCATATAAAACCCTATTTCTTTAGCTGAGGCAACATAGTCTCCAAATGAACGGCGGTCTTTTCTGTATGTTTCCTCACATGGTTGTAAAATCCTACCTGGACCTGCGAGTGGGGGCTGAAGTATGGGTGTGGCCAAAACCTAGGGACGCTATGGGAGAGGAAAATCCTGGGAAAGGGGGAGGGCGCCCACTTGAACCCCGCCTTGTTCCTACACTTATGCCTTATCAACGAAATCAAGTCTTGATTTTGTATTCTGCACTTATCTCGCAGAAATCATGACAGCCAGTCTATAAAGGATGCTTAATTGGGGGTGGGGGGGGGGGGGTGCAACATTAGTAATTTCACCGTCAGGTAATAGCGTCAAATGTCTAAGTGATAGCTCACAAAGTGCTTCGGAAAAACATAACACAAAGATATGAGTCAGTCAATCTTGAGCATGCACTTGTGTTTGCTATCCCATCTGGTCCTTTTCCCTATTAGCTTGTTATAACTGGCTGATTGGGCTCAGCGGACTGAATGTGCGTACTCACTATGCCAGCTATTTCAAGGGGAGGGGAGACATTTTTATTGCTTTCTAAGTTTCCCTGCAAACACCTGGCCATGGTCTATATTTATCCTCCACGACACGGCCATGAGCTGGTCTGTGTTCAAGAGCGCGAACAATGTAGGGCATTGCATAACGGTGTTAGGTAATGTGTCATCATGGAGGATAAATATATGTATCCGCCATGGTGTCATCTAGGTGACTAAACTGAAACAAAACTGACTGTATATGGTGAGTATACGATACATTACTGAACGCTGTTACGTAACGGCGACAATTGTTCCCCTTCTTAAACGCAGCCCTGCTACTCTTTCTCTCGCTACCCACACGCCCCGCTCTCTCCCCCCCCCCCTCTCTCTCTCTCTCTCTCTCTTCCTTCCTCCACCCCCTCCCCCCGTCTCCCCCGTCCCCCACCCCCTCCCCCTCTTCCCTCCCCCACCCCTCTCCCCATCCCTCCCCTCCCCCCTCTCCCCGTCTGTCTGTCTCTCCGTCCGTCCGTCCGTCCGTCCGTCCGTCCGTCCGTCCGTCCGTCCGTCCGTCCGTCCGTCCGGCTGTCTGTCTGTCTGTCTGTCTGTCTGTCTGTCTGTCTGTCTGTCTGTCTGTCTGTCTGTCTGTCTGTCTGTCTGTCTGTCTGTCTGTCTTTACATTGAAAAATAACGCATTGGCACAGGAATTTAATTACAAATTTCTTTGCCTAAATTTGTCCTATCGAGACCAAGTTTAGATTTACTTAGAGTGGTCCCCCCTTGAGATTAGTTGGGGTAAAGTGAATTAATCAGTAGGTCGCTTTAACAGGTAAAGGCTGGGATTGATCCTACATTATAGAGAAATCAGACACACGAATGCACACACATACACATACGCACGTACATACGCACGTACATACGCACGCACGCACGCACGCACGCACGCACGCACGCACGCACGCACGCACGCACGCACGCATCTGAACGAATGCACGCAATAATACATGCACACAGTAATACATGCACGAATGCACGCAATAATGCATGCATGAACGCATGCACGAACGGACGCACGAATGCATGCACGCACACACCCAGGCACTAATGTACTCACGAATTAATGCACCCACACCCACATACACACGCACACATACACCCACGCAAGTATAGATGCACACACGTACGGATGTACGAGCACACACCCATACACACATACGAACAAACGCCCGGACGCACGAAGGAAGGAACGAACGAACGAACGAACGAACGAACGAACGAACGAACGAACGAACGAACGAACGAACGAACGAACGAACGAACGCACGCACGCACGCACGCACGCACGCACGCACGCACGCACGCACGCACGCACGCACGCACGCACGCACGCACTTTTGCAGACACAAAATTAAAAGATGTCCTACGGATATGATTTCATGTTGCCCCACCATTGATTTTGGTTGGGATTAGATTTATTTAAGAATAGGTAGGGAGGGATGAAACCTTGTCATTGTTATCAGGAACCATAAGGTCTAACTTTGATCTTACTAGCAAATCTTTCAGGTTTGGATTTCTATTGTAAGCTATTACTGGTCGTGCTTTGATCGGTTCCTTTAATTTAGATTGCAACTGTGAATATTCGTCTTTCATGGTTTTCGCTAATTCAACATTACGTCTATTGTATATGAGTTGAAATGGGATAATTTTGTTCTTTTGTGATATTCCCGAATCTACATTTATTCCAAATGGTGCTTTTGTTTGGAGTGTTCTAATCCAATGGCCCTCTCGGATTTTGCGAAACGAACTCGTTTCTTCCTCACTATCGAAGGTCGGAATCTGTTCTATTGGCATGATTTCAAAATGATGTTCAACTGAATGATCCGGAAGTTGGAAATGTTGAGCAATTGGCGTATCTGCTGAGGTGTTAATATCAGAAACGTGGCGTCTAGCACGCACTCTAAATGCATTTTTTGTTTCACCAACATACTGTTTCTGGCAAAGGGCACAATTGATCAAATAGACTACATTCTCAGAATCACAATGCATATTAGTTCGGATATGATATTCATTTTTAGTTTGAAAGCTCAGGAATGTTTGTTGGTTTACAATATAGTTGTTTACTTTGCATCTATATTTGTCGCATTTAGAAACTGATCCATCGCACATGATTGGTTTATTGTGTTTAATTTGGACAGGTTCAAACTTGGGTCCGCTATGAGGTTTTAGATTTTCAAGCTCATTGATGGTGTCTGCTTTAATTTTTCGAAGAAAACGGGCTGAATAGCCTCGTGCTTTCAAAGCATCAAACAGAGTAGAGCATGCACTATTCAGATTTTGCCTGTTGCTAGAGTTTCGAAAAAATCTTATGATTTGCGATTTGATCAAACCTTTAAATGTGTGTGGAGGATGAAATGATTTTTTGTGAAGCAGCTGATGTGAGTCTGTTGGCTTAAAGAATACTTTATATTCTAATTTTCCAGAGGAGTCAAATTGAGGACCCTTATAGATCGTGACATCTAAAAAGTCAACCGATGTTCCACTAATAGTAGCTTTTAGCTTGATATTTGAATCTTGGTTATTTAAAATGCGAAAAAATTCCCAAAAGTCTTCTTCTGAATGTTGCCAAACTATGAAGATGTCATCTAGATATCTGAGGTAAAGAAGAGGCTTTTTGGTTGATTTGTTCAGTGCCTCCACTTCCCACTCCGCAACATAAATCGTGGCAAAATTTGGGCTGAATCGTTTACCCATTGCGCATCCACAGATTTGAAGGTAATTTTCACCATTAAATTGGAAATCGTTTCCTTTAAGACTTAGCTCTAATAATTTTAGAATTTCCGTGTCTGGTCGATCTGGATCAGGAAATTTGACAAAAGAATTCTTAATAGCATTGACTCCAGCATCAATATCTATATTGGTATACATAGCATCTATGTCTAATGTGACTAAATATGCATCTTTCGGAACTGACAATTTGGATAACTTTGAAAGAAAGTGTTCAGTGTTCTTGAGAAAGCTCTTGTGTCTATTAGCAATGGGCTTTAAATAGTAATCAATATATTCTGAAATGCCATAAGACTCACTGCCACAGTCTGAAATGATGGGTCGTCCAGGAGGTGTCAATGGATCTAACCAGGTGCTGATAGGTTTATGGATTTTAGGCAAGATATAAAATGTCCGATTTTGTGGATTATTCTCACCTAGCAGATACTTTAGCTGTTTCTTATCGATGTACTTATCTGTATGCAATGAATTAAGTATTTCAATGAAATTTTGTCGGTTTTGAGGCCAAATTAAATTATCAAGTTTTCTGTAATGCCTGGTGTTAGTTAACTGCCTTTCGGCCTCGCGGATGTAGTTTTCTCTAGACATAATCACAGTTGCTGAACCTTTATCGGCTGGTTTTATAATAATATTTTGATTTCTACGTAATTTGTTGATAGCCTGTCGTTCGAGAAATGAAAGGTTTTGCTTATTGTTTGTAATTGGCAATGATCTGGCTATACCAGCAACCGTTTTTATGGTTGCTTTAACATTGTCATCAACTAGCCTATCTGGAGGGTCCCAACCGGATTTTCCAGTGAATGGTTTTGACTCTCCATTTAAATTTCGAAAATGATGGGCTATTTTTACTGAATGACCAAAATTAGCTACTTCAATAAGACATGTGTCTAAAAGCAAATCTAATCCTGTTTTTGGTTTTGGAGTTGGTATAAAAGTAAGACCACGATCGAGAATTGATTTTTCAGATGGTGAGAGATCATAGTCAGCTGCTAAATTGACAAGGTTTGTTCCTAATCCTATGTTAGGGGAGCTATTGCCTTGACCCACATTTAGTTTAAACTAAGTACCGTCAACCAATGGTTATAAATACAATTAGCTGTTTCTTTCGTCCAATGGATTCTATCCTTCTCAACATGAAAATTCGCATCAGAAATTTTGGGGATGACCTTATCAACGTGGCAGTTGGACCTTGCTGATTCGTTGATACGCTTGAGACAGTACCTTTGCCTGTCTGACAAGCTATCAGAGAAGTTAATCTCAGCAAAGTGCAACTCCGCATTAGGGAAGGTGTTTTTAAATTCACGAGCCATGAACCGTAAATGGCTTGAGGCTTTGGTTGGATGCTCATTTTTGGAGTTGATGCCAATATTCAAGATGATCTTCTCCGGGCTAGGGCCATCCTGGTGTCGCATAGCCATTGTTCTGAAATGTGATAATGCGGCACCAGGATAGCACTCAACCTGGATGTCAGGATGGACATCTAAATCAATTCGGGCTAGATTAGAGGACCCTATCATCAGAATCTTTTTGGTGATTCTGGGGATCCTCCACAGGCCCTTGCTATGCGATTGATGACGGTACCTAGCAAACTTCCTGTCAGACAGGTTACTATTATTCTCCATAGGAGGGAGAGGAGGTGGAGACAGAAGAAGAGGAGCAGAAGAAGGTGCGTGAGGAGAAGAGAGATGAAGCGTAGGAGGAAGAGGAGGAGGAGGGATGGAGAGAGGAGATGCAAGAGGAGAAGATTGAGTATGAGGAGCAAGAGGCGGGATTGAGAGAGGAGATGCATAAAGAGAAGAAGTTTGAGGAGGAAGAGGAGGAGGCGGGATTGAGAGAGGAGATGCATGAAGAGAAGAAGTTTGAGGAGGAAGAGGAGGAGGCGGGATTGAGAGAGGAGAAGGAGGAAGAGGAGAAGATCGAGTCAGAAGGTGGCGAGGAGAAGATAGTGGAAGAGATGAGGAAGAGTTGCTAGGTGGTAGATTGGGGGAACAGTGAGTAACAACCCGACAACGGCTCTCGCTCACGATCTCCCTCCATCACTCCTCCACTCACTCACCCATCCCGATTTCTCTCTCTCTCTCACCCCACCTCCATCCCTCCCCCCTCTCTCTCTCGCTCTCTCTCGCTCTCTCTCTCTCTCTCTCTCTCTCTCTCTCTCTCTCTCTCTCTCTCTCTCTCTCTCTCCCTCGCTCTCTATCGCTTTCCCCACCGCGCTCTCTACATCTCCCTCTCGACCTCACTCTCTCTTCATTCTCCCACCCCACTGCCCCACCCACCCCCCTTTCCTTCTATCTCGCCCACTCTCCCCTCCGCTCTATATCCCCCCTCTCTCCCTTTCGCCACATGTCTGTCTGTCTCTCTTTCTGTCGCTCTATCTGTCTGTCTGTCTGTCATGCTGTCTGTCTGTCTGTCTGTCTGTCTGTCTGTCTGTCTGTCTGTCTGTCTGTCTGTCTGTCTGTCTGTCTGTCTGTCTGTCTGTCTGTCTGTCTGTCTGTCTGTCTGTCTGTCTGTCTGTCTGTCTGTCTGTCTGTCTGTCTGTCTGTCTGTCTGTCTGTCTGTCTGTCTGTCTGTCTGTCTGTCTGTCTGTCTGTCTGTCTGTCTGTCTGTCTGTCTGTCTGTCTGTCTGTCTGTCTGTCTGTCTGTCTGTCTGTCTGTCTGTCTGTCTGTCTGTCTGTCTGTCTGTCTGTCTGTCTGTCTGTCTGTCTGTCTGTCTGTCTGTCTGCCTGCCTGCCTGCCTGACCGCATGCCTGCCTGCCTGACTGCCTGCCTGCCTGACCGCATGCCTGCCTGCCTGCCTGCCTGCCTGCCTGCCTGCCTGCCTGCCTGCCTGCCTGCCTGCATGTCTGTCTGTCTGTCTGTCTGTCTGTCTCTCTCTCGCCCTCTCTCGCCCTCTCTCCCTCTCCCTCTCTTCCTCCCTCCTCTCACCCTCGCACTTACCTACGCAAAAATCTTTAGTTACCCACCCCGCACACACACCCTCCCCAGCCTCAACCACACCCACATGACACACCCCACAACACGCACGTACGCACACACAGGCACTCAGGCACGCGCGCCGCTACTCCCAGCAACAACGCTTAATAATTATGTCGCTGCTGGTTAAATTCTTATGGCTTAAATTGGTCGCCAAACATAATGTAAACCTATATTGATTTAATAAGACATTAACTAGCATACTCCCTTTCCTCTTTTCAGGCTAGAGTAATATACTATCATGCGCTATCTTGAATACATTCCAGCTATAATTAATAGTTTGCTTGCAGTACTGTGTAAAACAATATCGGATGGCATGGTACAATTCATCTTTCCATAGCATCTATTCATCATCAGACCTCGTATGACGTCATAATCAGCTCAGCGCGTGTATGATGACGTCATAATCATTACGTCACAAAGGGTTCCATATAGACCGTCACCAAATCGCAAATGGTCCGACACGTTGTATGAATTGTATGTCTGTGTAATTCTTTGTTATTTAATAAGCAAGCTGTTGAATATGTTGAAACTGATTTTACTGGGCGCTGTTGCTGCCTTAGGCAGCAACAGCACCCAGTCAAATTAGTTTCAAAATATTCAACAGCTTACCTGTGTAGTTTTTTGGAAATTGAAGGTCAGTATGTTCAGAGATCGATCGATCTCAACACGCTAATGATGGGCGGGGCATAGCTAAAACCGGAAAGGTCCATTGACCCTGTGCGGTGTGTTACTTTACACCCCAATGCGGGCAGCCACGCACAATGGCGGCTAACGAGTTATAGAAGCAAAATATGATTTCAGATTCAGATTGATTTATTACTCCCAGATCATACATGTGATACATGGGCTATAAACATTATACACTTTATATAGTGGCAAGACCCTTTACAAATTATTTATATATCTCTATAGATTAACTGCTAATAATAAAAGGGATAATCTAGATTTACTACAGTAATGTGATTGCTTCTTTTCAGGCAAGCTATTTTCATATTAATCATTATTTCGTTCACAATATCACTTTGTTTTCGGTTTCTTTTTTACCTTTTTGGAAATGCGTAATAATTGCATTTCTTAGTCGGTAAACCTTATCTAGTAGTTTTTTGTTATTGAGAGTGAATAACAGTAAGAATTAAAAATAATTTGGTCTCTTACGGTAGTATTTAGGTAGTGTTTCTAATCGTTATGTATGAAATAAGTTGCAATAAGAAATGTAATGAACCTCATCTTCCATTTTGTTTTTGTCACATATACTGCATTTGCGTTCTTCTCTTAGTATTCCTTCCCACCTTCCCTTTTTTATTGGTAATGAATGGTTACATGTCCTATACCTAGTGAACAATATTCTAATCATATCATTAAGTCTAAGGAGCTATGATTCCGTTTCCCAGTTAGTCTTACAAGCGGTATAGATCTTACCCGTCCACGATTGCTGCATTTGGGTGAGCCGCGTTTGCATAAACTGGTCCTCTATGTTTCGAGTAATTGCAACTTGGATGAATTTGGTGCTATGGATCGTTTGTGTGTTCCAAAGATATTATCTAGAATGGGTTTAATGCGTGTTAGCCATTTGTATGTTTTTCGGTTTCATTAAAATCCTTTAACATGCAGTTATATATTTGTAGTGCTAGTTTATTTTGCTTTCATGAGATAAGCCTTATCCAGTATATGATCCTGCGCTTTTCTATTAATACCTTTATTGGCAGTTCCCCTAGTTCCCTATATGTCATGTATTTAGGTGTGCTTCGCCTAATTTTAAAAAGGTGTCTTAGAAATTCTAGATGTGCTCATTCGATTAAATTACAGTTGAAATAAGCTTTTCTCTGCTGGAAGTAGGCGTCCATTGTATGAAAAATGTATGCTAGGTATTTATAGTTATATACAATTTCTAATGTCTTAATATTTAGATAGAATGAAAGTTTGTTACAATATGCTTTGGTAGTACCAAAGACCATAATCTTTGTTTTGTCTGCATTTACTTTTAGTTTCCACAATTTGCAATAATGTTCAAATGCATTTAATATCAGCTGGAGGTCATTTGCGTTTTCAGCTAGCATAATTGTATCGTCGGCATAGAGGAGTATTAAAAGTCTAAATAAGGTTTCTAGCTCGTCTTCTGTATTACCTAGTTCTATAGATTTACAGTTTTGGTTACAACGGGAATTTCCTAGGTAATTTAAGTATATGGAGAAGAGTACTGAAGAGAGTTTCTCGCCTTGACGTACTCCCCATTTGCAAGTAAGGGCATCAGAGAATTTGTTTATTGATTTTATGCTGTTATACATGCTCTGTATAACTTTAAATACTTTACCATTTATGTTATGCTGTGGTAGCTTTGTCCAGAGGCCATTGTGCCATATTGAGTCAAAGGCTTTCTCAAAATCTACGAGACAGTAGAATAGTCGCTTTCTTTTATTCTAAAATATTTCTACTAGTGCGGACAGTGTGAATATATGGTCTGTTGTGGAATATCATTTCCTAAAGCCTGTTTGATTTTCTGATAATTTATTGGTATTTTCTAATAATTCATAAATACGATTGCTAATTATTGATGTAAAAGGTTTTCCTAAACAGCTGAGTAGTGTGATTGGTCTGTAGGTTTTGGGATCATTTGCATCACAGTTTCGTTTATAAATCGGTAATATAATACCCTCAGTCCAAGCATTGGGAACGTTGTTGAATCAAGTATTTTATTAAATAGGTGTTTATATATGCTGATCATAATGTGTTATGTGGACTTGATATACCCATTTATTATGTCAGCTTATCCAGCAGATTTATTATTTTTTAAACGATTTATGGCTTTTGAGATTTCTTCATTCGTTATAGGTCTGTTTAATAAATCATTTTCTTCTAGTGTCTCTAGCTGCAGTTGTTCATTCGCAGCTTCATTATCGCCTTCTTTTTCATTCAGTGGTCTAAAAAATGTATACATATTCTCAAGACTTACTGGACACGGGTCCTGCAGACCTTTGTCTTTCATTAATTTCCAGTAGTCCTTGGGTTTGCTACTGCTCATGAGTAGGATTTTTGTATGGTGTTTTTGCTGGTATTTGGTCGTTGAACGTTTTATTGTTTGTTTGTAGGTTCTACTTGCCCTTAGCATTTCTATCCTATTTGCTTCTGTTCTATGAAACTTAAATTCAAATCTCGCATTATGGTATTCTTTTCTGGCTACTCTGTAGTTGTTATCAAACCTTGGGCGTTGAATTTAGTTTTTTCTTTGAACTTTATATGTTTTAATTTTTCCAAAGACTTGTTTTGCCGTGCCGTAGAACATGTGTGAGATTGCGATTGTGATTTCGTTTATTGTTTGCTTGTCTAATGTTCGTTCTAATAACATACTTATAACAGTTAGAGTTTCGTGATTCGCTATTTTCTGTATAAAGTCATTTCTTTTATCTGGGTTCCATTTTTTAAATACTGGTTCATTTACGTCGTTCGCATCCTGGGAGGCATGGCTCTGCTGGGGACTGATTGGCTGTTTTAATTGTACTGACAGTTTTAATGCAGAGTGTATGTCCGACATGACAGGGAAAAAATCGGGTACCTCAAAATTTGATATGTGCGCTAAAATGTTTTGAGTAGATATGCCATAATCAATTACACTGCCATGTTGGCTTGTTATTTTTCCTACGGTGGCATCGGTGCCAATTCTACCATTAAGGATATACATGTTATTAAATTTACAAAATTCAATTGTTCTGCTTTATTTAATATAAAGCAGTAATATTGTAATTCGTGATAATATTATGCTTATCATCATGAAAAATGTTTACTTAAGTACAAGAAAATTACTCACCCGTGTAAAATCTTGGTCTTTGTTCACGCATATTGTAAGCTGCATTTCGGTAGCTTGATACTTTGTTGGAAAGAGGGAAATTCCTTCTCGGTTTGAAGGAATTCTAGTTACGTCATCACTTTTGTACACTGATTCTGCTATCGTCAGTGTTACAATTGACCCGTGTTACAATTGACCCCGCTCTCCCTTACTCGCGGTTTGATGGGGATAGTGTTCCCATTGTATCTAGAGGGTCGGCACGTGTACCCCATTCTTCCTGGGATATATATTTCGTTTGCGGAACACCATCGTTTGCGAATGCCTTGGGGAGGAGCTGTTTTATAACCTCGAGCATAGAGTGTTTCCTCATCTTCTTTTTCTTCTTCTTCTTCTTCTTCTTCTTCTTCTTCTTCTTTTTCTTCTCCCCCTCCTCATCCCACTCCTCCTCCTCCTCTTGCTTTTTAAAAATAACTCTGATTCTACTGGAGTTATCGTCTCCAAATTTGCAGGGAAGTATGCAAGTGCAGTCCTGCGCCGATAGGTCCATGCCGGAGTCTACAACACAACAACAACAGCTTTTAGCAACGGTTTACAAAAAATATATTTTACGCATTCTTCAATAACTCTGTCTACTGGTACACTATTCTCCAATTTTTTGGGGGAAATTGCCCCATTCATCGTCCTGAATACGTATGACAATTTTTGGGCAAACGCTAAAACGCAACAACAACAGCTTTCAGCAACATTGTTTCAAAACAGATATCTTTGAAGCATTTTTCAATAACTATAATAATAATAATCTTTTCGGAACTTGGGATTATGTGTGTATATGTGTGGTCCCGAAGACTTATACCAATTTTACGGTAAAAGACTAAAACGTAACAGCAACAGTTTTCAGCAACATTGTTTCAAAATAGACAATTTTGACCGTACGGTGTCCTGACTGAAAAATACATCAACGACGCAGGTATTGGATACATTTGTCATTGTTGTTATCACTGGAATTAACAAAAAAAATTGCTTTCCGTTGACCTGCAATGGACATTCGCCAAGACCACTGCACGCGGAGGGCGCATTATAGTCGGCTTAGCTATCAAAGTGGTTATACACCTAGTCATGGCATTACGGTATTTTGGCATTGACAGGGAGGTAATCAAACCGAAAACTGACGAAAGCGCCAAGCACCATAGCCCACAAACGCTTCCACCACGCCAATGTCTTGCGGCGTTGGTGTGGTGGAAGCGTTTGCGGGCTATGGTCCTTGGCGCTTTCGTCGGTTGTGGGTTCATTTCATTTGGTTTTCATTTATTTATTTAGACCCAAGCCACAACGTGGGAAAAAGGTTTCAGTTTCAGTTTATTTACACCCAGATCACAAAGTGGCATATGGGTAACAATGATTTTACAGAATTTACACGGGAGTACACTATTCACATATCTAAATGGCGGGTAGGCCTACATAAGACTATTAATAATATTATTATCCTTATCAAGTATCAACATCATTAGCAATATCATTATCAACAACATCATCATCATCATCATCATCATCATCATCATCATCATTATTATTATTATTATTATTATTATTATTATTATTATTTTCCTGCGACAACAGCGCTAAAAAACCTACTTCTATTTATTAACCCTTTAATGGTCAAGAATTTTCAATAAATTTAAGATTTGTGCCCTTATTTTTGTAAGGATAGCATGGCTGTTCAATGCGATCAAAGTAGTAATGGTCGAGAAAACCACAGTTTTGCTTAGCCAGTATTCATTTGCAGGATCTTGTTAGTTATTCTAGAAAAAAATGGAGGAATCCAGTTTCTCAGTCAATCGTATGACGTTATAATAAACCACGTGAATGAATCGATATAGTCCGTCTTAAGCGCTTAATAGCCCGTCAAATTGTACGAATTCTATGTCTTTATTGTTTAATAAACATGCTGTTGAATATTTTGAAACTAATTTGACTGTTGCTGGGCAGAAACAGCACCCAGGCAAATTAGTTTCAATATATTCAACAGCTTAGGCCTACTTGTACAGTTTTCTGGAACTTGCGATTCAGAGAGTGTATGGCTCGATTGATCCCAACACGAGGAAAACGTGGGTGGATATTAGCTAGAAATGCGTGGAGAATAGATTAATGTTGACAAAGTTGATCGATATGAACTTTATTATATATATATAATAAACGTGTAGGCGTATACATATTTCTATAAGACATAATACGGATGAATTATGATTCTGATGCGTCCTTGGTTAGACGTTATTTTTAACACGTACCTCTCTTCGTCATATTAATTTATTATGACAATAATATTAATGAAATATCTGGATTGCGATGGAATTTTAATTAACGCGGCTAAATAGCAGCTTTTACTTTTACAACTGGCAATTATAAGCTCTTACTTACGCTACGTCATTGAACTCGGCTTTATCGGATTATAATGTGTAAGCCTACGTCAATTCTAATATATGTAAAAAAGTTACCTAAAAAGAAATATTTTTCGTTATAAAGAGTTTGGTGTCGCATAAATTTGTGCAAAACATAGAAAAAAATATTACTGTAAACGGAATTCCGGTTGGACCTACTCTTTTTATTTAATCGTATGCTCAATAAGGCTTGATTTCTATTTACGTGCTGCATATTAATTAGAAACTATCCCTTATTAACTAAGCGAAAATCTTTGTTCTCGCCTATTACTAACGTAAAGTAGGCATAAAGAAAATAAGGAAAAAACCCGCACGTCTAATGGATACCGTATTTCACTGACGCAACCTTGGATTTTAGGAATAAACATTTCTTATAGGCCTATTTGAATTAATGCATTCACCGATGAATTTCCAATAGGCATTTCTCATTTTCAAGGCAGCAATAAAGGAAAACAGTTGAATATTTCGAAATTGATTTTAATGGAATTCGTTGCTGCCTTAGGCAGCAACGCCTTCCAGTCAAATTAATTTCAAAATATTCAAGAGCATAAGATCTATACCGTAAAACATATATTTTTTTTTTTCAGGGATTTGTCGTTGAAAGGGTTAATATAGCCTAATAAATAGGTGGTTAAAATGTCGTGAATATTTAAGACGCGGTAATCCGTTAACCTATAAAAAAAATTAATAAAACCGAAACCTCGGACTTCAAGAATAGAGTTTTCTTGTATGTGAATATAAAAAAATACTATAATATATCTAGGTGTGTAATGATGTTATGGTTATTTAAACTAAATCCGTTTATTGAGGTCCGTGGGTCATATTTATCAATCAGTCCATATCCTTATATCTATCTATCAATCATGCACGCGTACGTCCGGGTGGCACATCTGCTGACAATATGACGGTGGGATAAAAAATACGCCACGTGACCATGTAGTCAGATACGCCACGTGACCATATAGTCAGAATCTGCTCGGGTGACGACGACGACGACGACGACGACTACTACTACTACTACTACTACTACTACTACTACTACTACTACTACTACTACTACTACTACTACTACTACTACTACTACGACGACGACGACGACGACGACGGCGGCGGCGGCGGCCGCAACGACGACGACGACGACAGGACGGACGGACGGACCATTAGTCTATCCAAATATCATTGTCATAGGGACGAACCATGGTCAGAGCTGATTCGGACTAGTGAGTTCACTTAAGTAATTAAATTAATATTTAAAGTATAGAACTACGACGTGTAATAATACCAATTGTAAGACAGATTTAACAGGTAAGTTGTTGAATCACTTGAGACTAATTTGACAGGAAGACGTTGCTGTCAGTGACCGTCACGCTCCCAGTCCATTTCACTTTAAGAGATTCAGAATTGTGTTTATTAATTTGTTACAGAGTTTTCAGATTATGGGGTTGAAAGGGCAAAGCGTTCTAATTTATACAACTTGCTATACACCCGACCTTCACGTCCGAATATAATGTATGCTGTCACTCGCCACGCCACGAAATAAATCAGATTGTTTTGAGGGTTTTTTCAAATCGTAAACTTTCCACCGAACGATACAGCTTTAGCTATCGAAATGGCCGTCCTATTTTATACAACAAAGGAATCTGTATAGTATTGATTATTAATGGAGGGACAAAATTTGGTTGCATCCCGTCCAACGGTTTCGAAGGAGTTGCGTTACAATCAATTTCTTCAACCGTTGACCCCCACTGCACTCCATCCCGTTGTGGGCGGAGCCAAATGTAAATCTACTGCTACTACTACTACTACTACTACTACTACTACTACTACTACTACTACTACTACTACTACTACTACTACTACTACTACTACTACTACTACTACTACTACTGCTGCTACTACTACTACTACTACCTACCGATACAACAACTGCTACTATGTTGCATGTTTTAGATCATTGCCAATCCTATAAGAGTAATAATAATAATAATAATAATAATAATAATAATAATAATAATAATAATAATAATAATAATAATAATAATATATTGTCGAGAAAATAATTCTTAACTATAACTTATTATGTATCTCTATATCACGTATAATGTACATATATCTCTACCGTCAACTGTATAAATGAAAAGCACACCTCATATGCTACAGTTGTAGCCTGAGCGAATAAAGGTAGCTTGACTTGACTTACTTGAAGAGTTGTGGTACAATCAATTTCCACGCTGGCACGCATGCACCCACGCACTCACTCACGCAGCTACGCACGCACGCACACTAGCGGGCACTAACGTACTCACGCACATACTCATGTACTCACGCACCCACGCATGCACGCACCGCACCGGAGCGCACGCACGTAGGCGGGTGGGAGGGAATACTTCTCGATAACGTGGGGGATAATGACGTAGTTACGTCATGAACGTGGTAATGGTCCATCCTGAGTGTCTGAATTCAATGTCTTTAATTACTTTACAATTTAATAAACATTTTGTTGAATGTTTTAAAACTAATTTGACTGAGACCTGTTGCTGTTTAAGAGAGTAACGGCGTTTAATCAAATTTGGCTCAAGACATTCAACAGCTGACCTACGTGGTACGTTATGTTTACACCACTCTCGCAAACTAGATTGCAATAATACGATTACGTGTATAGGCCTATACCTAGGCGGACGGCTTCCTGATTGGAGAAATACATTCACATTTAACAATTCATGAATCCATTTCCTCACTCAATCATATGACGTCATAATTAACTACACGACGTGTATGAGGAACGTCATGAATGATTCGATTAAGTCCGTCTTTAATGCTTAATAGTGTTGATTCCTGACTTTTTAGAATTTTCGGGTTTTCGGATTTTCTCGAATCACACCCAAAGTTGTGGAATCCTAGTGTATGATCATTCCCTTTCTAGTTGTCAGATTTGAGCCCAGTGGTTTATGAGATATCCACAGATCATGGATTTACTATTAATTGAATGAGCCACAAATACATTGCTTATGCCTGTAGATTCAACGAGATTCTTTTAGAAAGATTTATCTCCCTTGTATTACTACTAACGGGAAATCTATCTATGCGGCCTAATGAACCTTTCCAGTTTTCACTATGCCCCGCGCATCTCCAGCTAAACTCCACCCACACTCGCTCGTGCTGGGATCGATCGATCCCTGAACTCCCTGACTATCAATTTCCAGAAAACTATACAGGTAAGTTGTTAAATATTTTGAAACTAATTTGTCTGGGTGCTGTTGAGGCCTATGGCAACAAGCAACAACGCCCAGAGAAAATAGTTTCAAAATATTCAGCAACATGTTTATTAAATAGTAAAGACATACAAATCGTAAAGCAACGCTTAGTCCGTTGTCAATTATACGTTCGTGACGTACTTAGCTACCCGATTCGTGATGTCATTGATTATGACGTAATAATACATGTCAAGTAGTTGATTATGACGTCATATGACGTCAGATGAGGGATGGATAAATTGGAAAGGCGCATTAGTTCATGGAACAATCTACGGACATAATATTAATAGAAGTATGAAGCTGCTATCAGACTTGCTACGACACTGCGGTGATATCGATAAGAAAATTGACATTTTGTTCTGCCTTGTAGGACACGCTTATTACGAACCGCTGTACAGCTCAAGTTTAGGCTTGCGTAGATAGGCTATCTTTTAGGCGTTGTTCTTCGAACGGCGTTATCCAGATCTGTTATTCTCCGAGACAGCAACCAATCCACGCCATTTAAAGAAATGGGCCCAGTAAAGTCTAGAAAAAAAGTTTCAAATAGCATTAAAATGAGTCACAATTAATCCATGCAGAACAAGTGACCGGTCAACATTCCTCATGACTGCCCGCTATTCTCTGGCCTGTCAGTTACAGAGTGACCAGTGGTCTAATGTAGAAGAGTATAGAGTATAATCAAGCAGCCAGAGAAACAGATCTGGCTAATGGTTAATTTCAGATGCTAATTCTTCCATTGCCAAAGCTCGAAGAGTTCGACAATCCAACGACTGGGAGACAGCCAGATTAATCGTATTGTTCAGTGCCATAAATTTAGTAAATTACATCCTATCTGTTGGTGGATGTTTGAGTTTGTTGGCGTGCCTTTCCGCTCCGGGTGGTTGCTAGGTTTCTGTTGCGTGCCGGTTCCATATTAGCAGTTGTTATACGCAAGTAAATGTCTTCTCTTGTGGCTATCCGCGTCTTCCATGTGTGCATACTGGTCCCGTATTCAGGTTATTAAAAATTAATCTATTGGATTCATAGAAAATAATAAAACCTGCTTCTAACGGGTGGGTGGAGGATGGGAGAATAGCTCGTTAACGGTGTCACATAATTTATTATCTCGCGGATTGGCTATTAGCACACACATACATGCCTTTTAATTATATAAATATCCCTACGTATCACTCATATAACGTGAGTGAGAGAATCTTTCTTCTCTCTTTCTGGCTGAGAGAGAGAGAGAGAGAAGAGAGAGAGAGATAGATAGATAGATAGAGAGAGAGAGAGAGAGAGAGAGAGCGGGTGCGGGAGGGGGTTGAGGGAGGGAGGGAGGGGGAGCACTGGATAGAGCATTGTGGGGACTCACCGTAAATCCAGGACATTACCCAAGTCCGCACAATTACGGTGGCTTAAACGATCAGGGTAAGCCTGAACGTCCAAATATGCATTTATTTTGTATGTCCCCATAAACTGTCTGCGGATGATATATCTCTCGTTATATGGGGCAGGTTGGGGGAGGAGGGAGGGTGTGGGATGGGGTGAGGTGAGTTGGGGTGACGAGGGTGTGTGTGCTATTATACAATGGTCCGTTCCAGTTTTTGCTATGCTCCGCCCATCTGTAGCTAAGCTACACCCACACATCGCTCGTGTTGGGATCGATCGATCACAGACCTCCATGACTATCAATTTCCAGAAAACTATACAGGTAAGCTGTTAAATATTTTGATACTAATCTGACTAGGTGCTGTTTCTGCCTATGGCAGCATCAGCGCCCAGTCAATTTAGTTTTAAAATATTCAACAGAATGTTTATTAAATAGCAAAAACATAAATTCGTACATCGTGTCGGACTATTAAGGGTTAAAGAGGGCTTAATGGAATCATTAATGACGTGATGATTATTACGTCAGAATGCACGTCACGTGGTTGATTATGAGGTCATATTATGATCGAGTAAGGAAATGGATTCATTAATTTATAAACTCATATGGAAATTCTGATCTAGTAGACAAAGTAGCTGATCGATTAAACCAAATAGTGTTAGCACGCACTGCAGGGGAGGTAAATCTTCCATGTATGAACGACGAAAGTTTTAATACTGTTTATCAGAGAAAGTGTTCATTTACATTTACCCGAAATTCGTGACGAGAACGTGGGGTTAAATTTGGATACAAACATGCGCAAAAAACGTTTTCTAACGAAACCTATAGCACAAGTTACTGTGGCAGCAACAACACCCAGTCAAATTAGTTACAAAATATTCAACAGTATGCTTATTAAGTAGTTATGACATACAATTCGTACAACAACGCTTAAAGATGAATATTCACACTAACATGCTTTAAAATAAAATTGTTGAAATTGTTAACTTTTAAAGGCTTAAATTGTGTGCCTGGACGTAGTGAAACGAAATAAATCTTAACTTATGATGATTTCATCACATATAAATTAATAAAACAAATTTTGAAAGTTTTGAAATTCAGTTGGAGACCCGATTCACTAATTCAAATTCACAACGAAAAAATTAAATTAATTTATACGTATTAAAATGATCATATCTTAAGATTTATTTTGCCTGGTTACCTCTAGGTACACGATTTAAACCTGTAAAAGAATACAATTTGAATAATTTTATTTTCAGTCATTCTGGTATGACCTTTATTCAATTAGGCGTTCGTGACGGACCTATCTACGTCATTCATAACGTAATTGGTTATGACGCCATTCTGCACGTCACGCAGTTGATTATAGCGTCATATGGAAATGCCCATTGCTTAGGAACTTGCCATTAACAGTAGTCGGATTATTTCCACATCCATATTCTATGCACTTTATTGCGTAATTGGCGCATATCAGACATTTCCAATGTTTGGTGTTCGCCGCTTAAAAATGAAGGAAATTTGATAGCATGGTCGCATTAACCGTACAGTTTATATTACCTTTATTAAGTTTTAAGAAATTAATTCAAGGTACAATATTTCTCTACGCTTGTCTATAAGAGTCAGCTTCTCCCCCTCAGTACTCCCCCTCCCTCCCGACATACAAAACTGACCACCAAGGCCGAGCACTTTTCACTGATGTAAGATACTTCAGGCCAATCTTGACGCCTGTGACCGCAATCTCCTCCGCATCACCACTGGACACCGATGGCCAGACAGCGTAATTTTCAAAGATGCATTATACAAAATGTGTAATACGTCGCCGTAATGTTTGACCATGTGCTAAGGATGCCAGACGACACACAGGCAAATGGACCCTTGGAATTCACCCTACTGGGAGCCAGCAAATCCAAAGCCAGGAAAGGGCACGACAAATCTGTTAAACACGCAGCGAGGTGACATCAAGAAAGCAGGACTCGGCCCACTCAGATTAAAAAGGGCCACGAGGAAGCTAAAGATTTTGGCTGAGGACAATACGCCGTGGTCAAATGCTAAGAAGGACTGACTGGAGCTGTAGGATGTTTCTACTACTACGGCTGTAGAATACAGTAATCATACATACTGATACAATACGTGGGACTACTGATATCCAAAATAGCCTACACCAGACTAGATTAGTTACAAAGAATATAACTGCATGAATTCTCCAGGGTCTGCGCGTCTGATATATATTTATGGATGCAGTTCGCGTTCACAATATAATTTTAAAAGCAATCCCGCGCAGTGAAAATCAATATCGGCACACCGTCCATAATGTTGGCTAAAACTTCTTACGATAACAGCCGATGCGTCATGCAGAGTCTTCCAGGGAAGTCCGAGAATCGCTGACATGAAACGTTGCCTGAAGTCGATGATATTAATTAACATTTGAGAATCGAGGAACATGGTCACGTAATGCACATTTTAAGATGAAACCTAAACCTATAGTTATTGTCTACGTGATCAGCGACATCCCACGTGGCTGTAATGGTCATGATGCGTTACGCATTGGCAATATGTGCAGTGATTTCTAGATGTATCAGTCCTATAACCAGGTAAATGCGATGATGAATGTACTTATGCTCAACTCCCCCAGGGATTATAGACTAGGATATGTGCGTGTGCGCGTGCGTGCGTGCGTGCGTGCGTGCGTGCCTGCGTGCGTGCGTGCGTGCGTGCGTGCGTGTTAACCTTTCTGTACACGCATAATAGTTGAACCCATTGACCCATTTTTAGCTATGCACTATCCATCTCAAGCTAAGCTCCGCCCACGTTTTGCCTGTCTTGGGATCGACCGAACCCTGAATTCTCAGAATCCTGATATCAAGGTAACTAACCAGGTAAGCTCTTGGATAGTTTGAAGCTAATTTGACTACGTGCCGTTGCAGTCTATGGCAGCCACCGCGCACAGACAAATTAGTTTCAAAATATTCAACATACTTTTTGTCAATAATAAATACACAATTCGTGCAACTAACGACTTTTAAAAGATCGTGACGGACCTATCTACGTCACGCATCACGTATTTGATTATGACGTCATCCTAAATGTACTATATTTGATTATGACGTCGTATGCTTGAGTGACGGATTGGATTCATGCATTGGTGCCAATTTCATCTACAAATGCAGATGACTATTTCTCACTGGATGATTCCAATATCTCAGTCAATCATATGACGTCATAATCCACTACGCGACGTGTATGATGACGTCATAATCAATTACGTCATGAATTAATAACTAAATTCGTCACGAACACATAATTGTTGACGGACTAAGCGTTATTGTATGAATGGTATGTCTTTACAGTTTAGTAAACATGCTATTGAATATTTTGATACTATAATTTGGCTTGGCGCTGTTGCAACAGTACACAGTCAAATTAGTTTCAAAATATCCAACACCTTACATGTATAGTTTCTGGAAATTGAAATTCAGGCAGTGTATGGATCAATCGATCGGGCAACGCCTGGGTTGAGCTTAGCTAGAGATGAGTAGGGAATAGGTAAAACGGGATTACCCTATCACCCAACACCGCTCGCCGGACATGCAACATAATCTCCACTGACGTCTTATAAACCATTGTAACATGGTCCAACGGTCAGTGATGCTAGTCCAGCAAAGATGGTCTATCAGGGGCGGATCCAGGAGGTCATTTGGCGGGGGGGTGGGTGGTGCGGGGAGCACCCCAAATTTCAAGGGAGTTAGCTCTTGAAAATGGGCTCACTCCGCTACCAGTAGGTAAGTAAAAAACAAATTGACAGCCCTGCCGGGGGTGGGAGGGGGGCCCACGTTCCCCCGAATGGCCCTCCCTCCACCTTGGATCCGCCACTGTCTATGTTGCACCATGTACTGCAAATGAGTAGTATTAACAATGAACAACTTCCGAATCAGAGTAGCTAGCGTATTATTCAAAGAGGAGGCCAAACATCGGCAGACGCTTTGTACATACTCCCGCTCATGTATTGCTTATTCAATTTGCTCTATAATACCAGTGTCATTGTCGTCGTCGCCCCGTCGTCGTCTATAGTACACCTCATAAATACATTAGAATGTTTCCAAAAGGAAAATAGAAACATGTTATTTAGTACAAATTTTAACACAATATAAGATCTATTATGTTGAATATCTTGAACGTACTGGACCTTTCCGGTTTTAGCTACGCCCCGCCCATCTCTAGCTAAGCTCCACTCACACCTCGCTCGTGTCGAGATCTATCGATCTCTGAACACCATGGCTATCAATTTCCAAAATAACTACTACACAGGTAAGCTGTTGAATATTTTCAAACTAATTTGACTGGGTGCTGTTATGTCATGGTCGAAAAACATTCCCGTGGACGCGGGGTCTAGGTTTTGCTATTGCGGGTGTGCCATGCTCTTAACCAACCATTTATGTATATTCCCAAGGTACAACGTCATGAGGTGACATAATCCTCTATGGCCAGAGATCACAATACGCTGGGCGGGCGCAACTTCTAAGAGCGGATGAAAGTTCAACGGTTCCTCGTGGAGAACCGGCCACAAGAAAAGTGGTGCGGAACAAGTTTATTTATCTGGCAAGTTTACGGAACAAAGCAGGGCGATATAATTCGTATCGGCTTTCTTGAAAACGCCCTTTCATCGTGGAGCGTTGCCATCACGAGAAAACGGAAGGTCCAGGCTTTCCAATGATATGAAACATTCCCGGAACTTTTGTGATCACGGCCATTATTACAAGGAAGAACTCGTCCAAAGATCATATATACAAGGTAAAGGTGTCCACTCAGTCATCGGCATTACGCCTTCCTATGAAAGAAAGCCTGTCTATTACGGGTGAACTGACAGTGGCCCAGCGCATGCACAGAGGCGGCGAATCGTACTATAGACATTCTTGCCTTCGTGCGTGCATTGAGTATATCCATCCCGAGGGCGGCCATAGCACACCGCAGGGAGGCATGTTGCTGTTTCCGTGTTGGCTAGTCCTTCCCTTTACCCGACCACATAAATTATTTAAAACTAATTTAACTGGGGTGCTGCTTTCCATGGCTGCAGAATGTTTAGTAAGTTGCAAATTCATGAAAGACAAAATTCGTTAACGTTAATGGCAGACCTTTTGATTTTCGTGACGGAACTGCGTCATTCAGACAACATGCGACATATTTGATTTATGACGTCAGATACTTGACTGACAAATATGACTCCTCTATCGGATATGACGTAATGCCGATATTTGGCACACATAAGCAACGAGGCTGACATAGAAAGGAAATCCAGTATATAATATAATAATAATCCGATCCACTCAAGGATGAAGAACATAACCAAAACAGCCGGAAGCGAACCAGCTTCCTCACTCAAAGCAAGACACTTTACATGGACTACCGGAATAGATTAGCACTGACCGCATTACAGCCACCGTCTGCAGATTCGCTGAACCCCTAGCACAGTGGACAGGAAGATGCGAAAATCAATACATCAGTACAGATGATTATTATAATAATAATAATTCATTCCCCGAACATTTCGGGATTCATGCGTCACATAGAAACACAACAACCCAGTTGCGTGCGAAGAAACTGGGTGAGGGGGGGGGTGCGAAAAGGAGCAATCCCTGAACGATGCCACCCCACGTATAACAGGGCCGGAGTTATTACTGTGGGGATCCACGTGCAGTAATTGGAGGGTGGTGAGGGCTGGGAAAGTGGCTACCTCTCTTAGACGGATATGGTGGGCTGGGTGGTGGTGCTGTCCAGTGGCCATCCGCCAGGAGAAAGTTTTATCTGGATTTATGGGAGGGTGGACACCAGAACCCCACCACCCGCCGTCCACGGGAGGGGGACACCCTACCATTTCCTTCATTCTCAGTGAAAAATAACATCCTTATTTTGCACACAATAACTCTCACTGATCACTTCTCCTTACGAATTATAATTTTGCCTTCACAACACAACACTAATTCTTGGTGGAGAGCCCCATAGCAAAATTTAAAATTTTGATATGGTGGAGGCCGCTTGATAACTACCGTGTCCGCCCTGTCCTGAATCCGGTCCTGATGTATAAGGAAAGAAATCATAATTAAATCACACTTTGGGGATACGCCATCTTCCTTAGACTTTGTACTGGCCACAACAGGTTGAACGATCATATGTGCAGAACACTGAAGACGGTTTCCTCGCCTCACCGACCAGTGGCTGTGACCTACACAAACCAGAAAGCACAACATACCTTTCAATAATGTCCTCATGACCACACTCTGAGAACATTCATCTGGTCAACAGAGACGAGATTACAGACAAACCACCCCAACACTAGATACGAACTTGACGGGACAGCCTAATGAAGGGATCCCCTCAGTCAACAAGTATTTGACATCTTAGCCACAAGCAAACGTCATTTCCTAGCTGACGTCACAATCAGATGACGTAGGTCGGTCACGAATTAAAGTGGAACGGGTTGGACAATAAACATCAACATCAATTAGTTTCAACATATTCAACAGCGTACCTTTATATAACTGGTCTATTGGTTTAGTTTCTGCAACGAAAAGAAGATATTATAAGTTTCTGAACATCTGTAAAGTTCAGTTTAGGTGCAATTTCTGCTTAGTCAACCTTCTCCAAATTTCAACTTTACGCTAGATACAATATGGTGTTTATATATATATATATATATATATATATATATATATATATATATATATATATATATATATATATATATATATATATATATATATATATATATATATATATATATATATATATATATATATATATATAGACATTCTTGCCTTCGTGCGTGCATTGAGTATATCCATCCGGAGGGCGGCTATAGCATACAGAAACTAATATATATATATATATATATATATATATATATATATATATATATATATATATATATATATATATATATATGTATGCTTGACAAGACAAACACGATTTTACTTCACTAAGCTATATATAAGCAAGTGGACAACTCCATATCTTGCTCATAGCCGTAGCATTGAGATTTTGCAAACAGAAAATAAAGAGACCAAGCAACGGGCAGACAGTCTGAATACTACCAGCTTTGGATCGCAGAATAACAAGTGCGAGGCGCTATAGTTGCCACCTAGGCAGCTTTGTCAGAAATATCAAACATTTGACAGACCAATCGACCAACTGACAGACTGACACGCCGAAAACAGAGCAACTTATATCAGCTGCTGGTCGCGCAATAAAAAAAATACAATTCACATTCAACAAATAACGGCTGAATGATGAAAACCCACCTGCTGAATTAGAACACGCTGTCTAACTATAAGATTATTAAAAATCAAAGATGAATTAAAAATAGGAGGCATGGCTTCTCATAATGGTCCTTTTGAGGGTATGTATCCACAACATAGAACTTGGGACCCATGGAAATCGTGTATGGTTGTTAAATACTAGTTAGTTTTATACGTTTTTACAGAAACATACCAAAAATCTGGAATTGGAAGACATAATTCATAACTTTGACTCATGGTATTCCCTAACTTTAGCATGGATAAGAAAAGATGCATGAGAATCCCAAAATTCTGTTTGGTACCACAGATTTCAGGTTGAACACCATGATTTCCAGGTGTGCGGACCCTTGGACCTCCAGAACTTAGGTGCTATGAGAAACACTGGAAGGAGGAATGATCAGCGAGAAAAATGAGGCCAAGATGGCCCACTAAGGATTAACCAGATCTAAGGGGGTGCGGGGGGGGGACTCCATGGCAAACATGGTAGCAATCCTATGTTGATATACAAAATATGGACTGTCTACATAGATCCAAGGCTAACTTATCAGCTCCGTAAGTATAACAGATTTTGAACCACTGGAAAAGTGCAACGACAGAAGCTGAGACAACTTCAGACTTTATCAGACAGTTGAGCTAGTGTGGAGCCGGTCGAAGCCATAATATACAACAACACCCTGTCTCTCTATAACAACATATGTATGCATCCGAATATAAAAGCGCATTAACAAAGACAGCATGTGGCATCTAAGAAGATTCCCTCAGCTGGTTCTCAATAGTGAAAAGAACTCTACAAGTACAACCTGCCATCTGCTTTGGAATGGACATTTCCAGTTTTTGCTAAGATTCTCCCACCGCTAGCTAAGCTCCAACCACACTTTGCTCGTGTTGGGATCGATCGATCCCCGAACTCCCCGACTATACATTTCCAGAAATCTATGCAGATAAGCGGTTAAATATTTTGGAACTAATTTGACTGGGTGCTGTAGCTGCCTATAAAATATTCAACATATTTTTTATTAAATAGTGAAGACACACAATTCGTACAACAACACATGGTCCGTCTTCAATTATGCGTTCGTGACGTACTGATCTACGTCATTCATGACGTCATTGATTATGATGTTATTCTACACGTCACGTAGTTAATTATGATGTCATATGTTGGATGGATAGAGTGGAAAGGTCTATTACTAGAGAAGCCAAGGAGTAAGTATACATGGAAGGGTCTGCTGAGGAAAGCAATGAAGGTCTATTGAACAGAGAAGTGGCGTGCTGATGTGATAGACAAAGGCTCACTGACGTTCCTGAACTCTGAGGCGATAGAGGTGGTTGAATATGCACCTTGTATGGGTGGATTTGTACTGTTAACACTGACACAAGGTAGGTCGAAAAAGCTGCCATAAAAGCGAAAATGCTAATTTGGTCTAATGCACTACATGGAAATAAGACGAAGCTCAACCAGCATACGCAACATGTCTAATGTGCGGACAATTAGCGGTAGATTGGCTCCGTGTGATTGCAAAATGTAACTTCTACGATGAGGTACGGCAAAACTATGTGTCTAGGCTGACGAAGACCCTGTTGACAGCCTATCGAATGCCTAAAGTAATCACAATCGCCGGTGAGCCTCAGATCCTGGGCCCAAGTTCCCGAAGCAATCGTTAGCTAGCGATATCGTTACACCCATTGCTTTAGTATGCTGTAACGATATCGCTAACATAACGAAATCTTCTTGAACATGGGCCCTGGGCCAGTTAACTCTAGGTTGTTGACGAGTTCTGATGCCTCAGTTGAGCACCTGCTAATTCGGCATTGACACCACTGGGCTAGATAACAAAGTGGAAAATTGCACCTGGGACATTATATACAACCTTCATACACCGAGATGCCAACAGATGAAGCTAAGGCAATGAGACCACCTGGACGCCACCATTTCGTTGCACATAGATCATGGATATCTTAAACTTCTCCATCATTTGTCCACCTGCATGTGAAATATTCTTCCTGCCGTTTACATGAACTACTTTAGGGGAATATCCGTGTAATATAATGCTTGCTGCGCATTTAACCCGCCTTGTTTCAACTTAACCCCTTAATCGCCAATCTGTTAAAACGGACTCTGTGTAGTGAGCATGCTGCCATGCGTGTCCATTTGTATGCCGAGAGAAAAGTACTTTTGACGATGTATCTCTATAATGACTGGCTCGATAACCGAGCCAGTCATTTCAGTGATGCATTTTCAAAAATACTCTTCCCAGGGCATGCACATGGACACTGGCTAAGAGAAAACTGAAATTTTCTTTGTCATTGCCAATTTGATGAACGGTATCTGCAGTGGTCTAGAGAAATGTCCATTTGCAGGTTAATAGAAAACTAGTTTAGTACATCTACAAAAAATTATTCTCCTTAGCCTGTAAAGATTTTAGTTTTCCTGAGAAATCTTGATCAGTAAAACTTAATTGATTTACGCTTCCATTGGAGCAGTTTGAGGCGCTGTTAACACAAGAGGGGTTAATATATGGGCATAGCCGGTGTAACGATTTATTTCTACAACTACAACTTCTTCGATGGTTGAACCAACCGGATTCGTCCAAATTTTAAACACATTGCCAGCTTGAACATCTACCATGCTCGTTATCATGGGTGTGCCTAATGAAGAGATGGGAATTCCGTAACTTAACTGAACTGAACTAAGCTGAACTGAACTATAGCGCCGAAGAAGGTGAGACATAATAATACATATGCTACTTTTGTACTTTGATCCAGAATATAATCCTCGGTGACCTCGATATTGGACGGACAGCCGGGCGGGCGGGCGGGCGGACGAACGGACGGACGGACGGACGGCCAGACATACAAACAAATAGACATGCAGACAGACAGACGGAACCAACCGCAATACTCACACCTGCCTTGTGAGTAACTACGACCCAGACAATTTCATCTTATATTTCTAACATCTAGCGATAATTCGTAAAATCAAAACAGTTATGTGACATATATGAGAGGATCGCAAACATCAGGTTGTAAATGTCCCCTGCTGTTACCCTCACCTCTACTTAAGGCAGCTAGAACCTAGGGTTGCACGATTATTCACGGTTCATAATCGCAATTATTTAGAAAAAATAATCGCGATCATACGATTAATCATGAACTATATTAACTACGTCAATGCTGCTTAGAGGACGTTATTATGCTACTGCAGATTGTAAGATTATGGGTTAGGCACATGGATATACATACATGGACAGAATACGCCAGTTGCTGATTGCAAACAAAGGAATGTATACAGATTTTTCTAGACGGAAAACGGAAGGTACCATATTTCGCGTAATTATAGCCTATGCTCTAATAGAAGCCCACCCCCTAACTTTGACATATGAACTCCAATGACTTCTTAGCAGTTTCAAAACGGCAAAACTCTGTATTAGAAGCCCACCCCTAACTCAGCAGATTGTATAGGAAAATTTGTAAGAATAGCGTGTATAATAATAACAATCGTGTCACAGGGTGTGTCTACTTCAGACCGATCTCTGCCCTAATACATTTCCGGCCCCTCTAGAAGTCAATACAGGCCTCGGATTTGTAAATCTCGACCACCTATTAGATTAATACTAATAGTAGGCCACATGTGTTCAAGATATAATAAAGTTTATTCCACACTTTTGTAGTCAGAATGCGCTTAAAACAGTCTTGGTGTGATTAAATAGCTTCCTTACAAATATATTTTAAGATCAAATTTATGTAACAAACAAATACGGGAGAAAATGCGCATCAATTTTGTAACGCCAATCAACATTAAATGATTCAAATTGAATTTTTACGAACGACAATATAGCCGACTTCTTAAGTGGATGGGAGGCGGCGTGTTCTCGCGAGATATTATACGCTAACGGGAGTTTATCAAACGGTTACCCGTTATTCAGATCAGTATAATACTCAGTTCCTATCGGGCAATGATAATATATAGAAATTCCCGAGTTCCGAGTCCCCGATTCCAGAATATTTATATCCGAGTACTCGCTCTAAAACAAACTCTTCAATTGGAGGCGAGTCACGTGATTTGTCTTTTTTTTCGCGACGCCATTTTATATCAAATTTTGGATTAATTTTGATGTAATAAACGACCTTTATTAAAGGATACGCAATATTTAGGCGCTCAAATCAAATAATTTCACTTCCCCGGTGATGTTTTGAGGTATACATTAAACATAGGCGTAGGCGGTGAGAAATTTTACGGGAGAAAATGCGTTGAGTTTCCGTGGTATCAGTTTTAGAATTTTTTGGGAAAACCGTTGGCGCATAGCTATTCAGAGAATGGGGAACGCGGGACAAGCGTGTGTGATTACAACAACAATGACAAATAGCGACCAAGTGAACAATCTTTATTCATCTAAAACTAATCATGAGTCAATACAAACAAATCAGTTATTTGTTTAGTTTATTTAATCATTCACACATTTGGCTGATAGCCGGATGTTTATTTCCATGATTGGTAACGCTAGCAGAGTTTCACAAGCGTAAAAGTGCCGTGACAAAAATTTCAACATGTCGATTACACGAGTATTTCATTTTATAATCATCCATGATCATTTTGAATTATATAAGCGCGATTAATCGAAAAATCGTGCAACCCTACTAGAACCACACACTGCTGTGCAGGTGAGATCATAGCAATAGCATTTGCATCCATTCGTATCGCAATTACCTTTGCACCAACACTTTGTCAATTCTTGACAACTTGCCACAATTTTCCGAATTGTCGTCCATACAACCTTCCAGCTATCGCTTTTTTTTACCCAGTCCCACTCTTCGGAACTTGGAGTGGCTGGCTGAGAAACCATTGCTTCAACCCACCCCATCCCCATATATGCACTGCCTGATATGCAGCCTTCTGCAGGAGTGCAGATTGTGTTGGTGGGATTGCAGCAAAATCTCGCTGCTCCCTAGCAAAAAGATCAAGCCTCACCTCATTTACATGATTGGCTACACTTACATAATCACAACAAATCTCTCCAACACATCTAGGTCTCCTTCATCAACGTATGCTGGTGCTTGGCTAAGGCATTGAAATACAGATGTTGCAGGATCAAAAACATTGCATGTGTTCCAGGCTGATTTCTTTGCCTTGTCATAGAAAGCTGATACAACATCACGGCCAGTAAATGCATGGAAAATGGCATTTCACTGGCTTTTGCTGGTGTCAATTTTGTGACTATCTCATGGATTGGCAGCCAGCAAACACTATTGCCTTGGCCAAATGTAACCCAAAGTTGCTGAAGACCTAGATTTGAGAGAAGTGGAAGAACAGATATTGCAATCACTACAATATCTGGTTTATTTGCACGGATCGAGATGGTGGTATTTCCCGCCAATACAGCATGTTTCGCATGAATAAACATTCATGTGTCGGCCTCCTCATGTGAACATGGACAAAGGCCAGCCATGTCAATAATCCAATTGCTGATAACATCTTCTTTATTTGTTGCTATGATTCTGGTTGTTTGGTTAAGCTCAGTGACTTTCTTTGCTAGGAAGCTGACGAGTTCAGTTTTGTTGGCAATGTCCCGAAGAAATCCATGCCAATTTAATGGTGTTTTGCTGATGCCCAATACCTTTCATCTGATGCCCTTCCCACGTTTCTCCCTGCTTTCTGCTTTTAGCGGTGACACATGATATCTGTCAAAAACAATATCAACTCTCTCGTACCTTTCTTTTTTCATAACTGGACCTACAATCTTAAGAACAAAGTTATCAGAGGTAATAGGGTCTGAAGTTTAAGAATATTTACAAGCGCTGACACATCAATGATGACTGCATCTGCTTCTAATTCTTTCTCCGGGCATTTCACTTCTGCCTTAAATATATCAACCAACTCAGAGACTTTGTGCATTGACGCGGCTTGCCATGGTCACTGAGTGATTGAGGGTAGGACTTGTTTTCATATCTAAAAAACTCTGACGCATTGTCTACGCTGACATGAAATGAATAGCCTGGAGAAAAGGGTGCAGTCATTCTTTAATGAATTCACTTTTGTATATTAACTAGCACTCAATGACCTGAAGAGTGATATTTTATTCTTTTTGATGACTTCATAGAAAAGATTTGTATCAGGTCCACTTATCCTTTGTCAAAATTCATCAAACTGAGTCATGACACGCATCTGCAATGTGCTAACCACATGTGCTTGAGAAAATCAACAATGTCCTTCGTATCTAAGACATAAAGTTCACTGGATTCATCTTGGAAGGGATTACCCATTTCTCCTATGCTGTTAGGAAGCTTAGAAACATTCTCTAGAAATGTTCCTTGGATTGCCTTTGTTTGTTAATGATGCAATCCCGTGATCCCCGTTGTCTTAGATTCTGAGAAGAGTTCATATTCTTGAAGCAAGCGGCTTGCTTCTGGACTTGCAATCATCCATCTCCGTAGAGCTGAAGGGTTCTCTATTAATCCAATTGCTCCACCATCACCTTTGATTACACCATTGTTCTGTTCATGGCTTTGGTCAATTGCCATGGCAGAGAATGCTCTGGCAGACTTGTGTACAACAAATTTACTACTGTGAAACTCTTGAGCTAATTGTCGATGCCGTTCCTCAAGAGACAGCATATCATTGAGATGAATTGGAAGTCAACGTGAGTAGTGCATATTATCATTAGCAAAGACGTAACGTATCAGTTGGGAAAGGGCCTGTCTGAAAAGTGGGAAATCTGCTTCTCTGAATGATCTGCCTAGTGCAAGAATGGTTAGCTACAAAATCAATACCAGATCCCAAAACTGAAACTGTGGACTTGAAAGCATTCGTTTCTTACACCAACATCAAAACTCATTGCTTCCACTGCATCTCCAGAAGCAATCTGACATTCAGAGTATGCTGTTTGTTGAAGCTGATAAAGGGTGCATTCTGTTATCTGGTGTACCTGTGGTGTTTTGGTAACACTGGCCACAGACAAGAATCAATCTGCAGTACCAGATGTTACCAGTCCTGCGTCAATGCGGGCACTGGTCTAACCACTGCACTGAGGAACAGTTCCAATCATTTTCAAAGCATCTATCTCGAGATGCAATCCACCAAACATTATCAAAATCTTATCTTCTCCACGAGTTGTTGGCCATTCCCATTGTATTTGCTTTTCTAATGCAAAGAGTGGCTGATCAGCGGTAATGACAGGTATATGACCAGGATTTACACAATTTCTTTGATTTTGTCCATAGTTTTCCCAGAAAAGAGGTAGTAAAGCTGAGGATGTAGCTTCAAGATGAGCCCTATGTTGACTTGCATGGTGAGTTTCCCAGGTTACTGATAAATCAGCATCCACTTCATCAGTAAGCATGACCTTTTCAAGCCACTGAGTTTCAGACTTTCAGTGATGAGATTTGGTCTTGGCAATTCTACCACTGGACACGATGGAGCATTTGGATGTTTATCACTGAAGTCGGCAGGCTTTACATTTGTATATGAACAAGGAAGCTATTGGATTTGCTTGGCTCTTGAAACAGGTGCAACTATCCTCACTTCAGGTGGATTTCCAGACTTTGGATGCTGAAATACAGATATGCTTGTGCCATAGAATGAAGTATGAGCTGATGTGGCACTTGGATTGTGATCAATATTGTCTATAGAAGAAGGTGTGAATAGCTGTCTTCTCAATGAAGGTGGACACACAACATCGCCATTAACATAGTGTGCTACGACTGCTATTGCTATATTTGGTTTTGACAATCCATGCCTTATCTGAGAGTTTATGTCAACACCATGTTCAAGCATTCCAACAAACTGAAGTAATGTAGGAGGAATGCAGTCTACATAAGCCATATTGCAAAGCGACTGGTCAAATCTTGATTTGTATTTCAGCATCTCTTTCCTTAAAATCTCTGTAGCTTTTGCTAATAAAATTGCATCAGTATACATACTAACCTGTCAGAATGCAACACATATATCATTCTTGTAAGCGAGAAGGACACCCCTCCCATTCTCGTATGCTTCTAACTCAGGAATATGAGACAATAGGGGTGTTTTAGTCTGGTTGGGTGAACATTTGATGAAGTTATCTCCAGTTGCTTTACCCGCTCAGCATATAATGCAAATGAATCTGCAAGACGGAATGTTGGTGGATTATTGTCATCAGCTTTAACTTTAGTTTCATTGATATATGTCACGAGTTCAGAAAAGGTAATTGGATGGACTTCATTAGTAAATGGTCCTTGATTCGGTCTCTCATTTTTCATGGTTTTCAAATGACTCGTTCCCTGGTATACAACGCAGCCAAACAAAGTGGATGATACATCAGACGCGGTGCTATAATGCCACCAGCACTAAGCTTCACAAGCACTTGTCCATCACTTAATGTCCTGGCACAGTGATTAATTATCTCATTTAGTTGCATTGCAACTTCGAAGATCGTGTTCTGGTGATTCAAGGTCACATATGAAACAGTGTGATGATTTTGCTCTATTCTTGAAAGTTTGTTTGGACTCTCCTTTATTTTTGGTGGCTCACAAGATGTTCTTTATTAGCCCACTTTAGTTTTGTGTTATTGAACAGGCGACGACAAGTTTGGTGGTATTTTTCCCTATTTCGTCGAAGGGTATTTTCTATGCCATCCCATTCATCCAATCTCCATGGATCTAAATTGATGGGAAGGCAATTGAGAGAATGGAATAGGGGAATGTTTGCAGCAATGTGTTTGTAACCTCTATACTCTGCTTCATATGCTGTTGGTGGTGCTTTAAGATCTTCATTTTTCTCTACCTGAAACAGACAACATCTGTCCACTTAGTCTGCTACTTAGTGTTGACCTGGTTGGCCATGATCTGGTGAATATGGTTCACTGAAAGAATGTGCGATTTTTTGTTCATTTTTCTAAGATAATGTGTGTAATTATAATAGGAATAGTTTAGTGAGAATATAGGTTTATGATATAGGTTAGCACTAGTAAGAATGTGATGCAACTAGGTTCATGCATATGCACTACACCTAGTTCAATCATTTATCCAGTGTCATTTAAATTCCGTGCTATCTGTACACCATCCGGACTTGAAACGCCATCATCCTTGGTGCGCTTTCTCGCGCTGGCACATCCTGTCAATTCACGTGCGGCTGTTTTATTGGGCATCCTAGGTAGCTTGCGGGTTACTATATATTTATTATTCAATGACACTGAACCCCATGCTGAGTCTCACAGCAGTGATGCCACCAGTGTGCCCTGGCAGTGCATTGGCATCACTCAGTGTGGTGTAACATATGAATGTTTATGAGTTATTACATGGAAGCCATCAAATGATTGGGCTTAATAAGGCCATACGGTGGAAAAGATAGGGACAAATGATAAAACATTAATCACAAATCAATTTTGTTTTAGGTTTCCGTCACACTACACCTCATATGTAACACCTATGTCTTATATCATAATATATATGCAATTCATGCCAGATTTGTAGTGCTTTTCTCAATTACTTGCATTTTCCACTGCGATTTCAGTGTTAATTACATTATAATCATACAGAGACGTGTCACAAACATATAAATTGACACACATATGACTAGAATCCTTCTTGTTTGAGGTGGGTTTTTTTCAACAATCGAATTGTGATAAGATATATAGCAGCCATCTTGAAAAACGGCGGACATGTTGGATTTTTGGATGGCTCGCGTGTTTTTTGCGAAAAGTGATCTTAGGCCAATAAGCATACAATTTTTGTTGCTTGTATCACCAAATGCACGATTATTCGTCTTATCTGCCTAGCTATTACCAACTCACCAATCGATGCGCACGCGCAACTAGGAAAATAGGGGAGCGCAAATAGGAAAATAGGGGGAAAATACAGGTAGGCCCTATAATTATATTACACAGTATCCAAAAGACGTTCTACGTAGACTACTATAGTTACCATTTACAATCTACGGAAGATTAGTTGTCGTCGTAGACCTGCTACTCTTTTGCGATTACAAAGCGAGTCTGCGGCTAAAGGTTATTCAATAAGAATCGTGATTAAAATGTAATCTATGTGGTCACAATCTATCAGAAGATTACGGTCCACTAGATTAGATGAGATCAGCAGCACACCATTGCTTGGATCATAAACTATTTGTCGTGTTTGATCTGTCCAGCTAACAGAATTGTAAACCTCAACATAGCTTACATGTTCAGATCCCTGAATCTCTTACACTGCACCTGCTAGTAACTGCGTCACGGCAACTTGGCTGCTATTTAGAGCCTTTTCCAGAACATGTTTTTTCTATTTGATAGTAACTCGTTCTGGTATCACTCACAACGATAATCACGCGCTGATATTGACATTTACACACATAACAACAGAGCTATTTTAAGAAAACAACAGCTTTTTATCAGCATTGATTTTAGACGGGGTATCTGGTCTACTTCTGATAGTCTGCATACGATTTACACATGGCAGCTATGCAGCAATGGTTCTTCTTATGGTAGAAAGGTTAGGTTGGTGTGTTGGTCTGTATAGATAATAAAAAACAGGATTCAACCCTAGGTCTTCTTTCTAAGACTAACACTCCTGGTCAGGTCACATTTATGTACGAAAGCTCGTCAAAATAAACTAAGTTAGTTATAAACTCTCTTATGATTGATTGATTGATTTATTCCATAATAAGCCATAGACCATTGAGTGTACATTTAAACATTATATATATAAGTATCCAAATGCCTAATTTTATATCTAATACGGTGAATTTCTCTTTAGCGTTATATTCACAAACCCTTCAACAGCATAATAACATTTCTAAAGGCGGGCTTATACATCTTAAACATGGCTTGGGCATATTATTTATACAGTTTTCACCAATATATAACATATTACCTATGGGGTGAATAATACCATACACTACAATTCGTAGATCTAATCATGCTAAGGTTTTCTAGGCATGTCTACCATATGTCTACCATTATGACAACCTAGCACTACAATGGTGAAGCCGGCTAAACACTATATTCCCAGTGGTATTGAAAAATGTTTATTTGCAGGTCAAAAGAAGACTATTTTTGATAATTTATCACTAGAATGACTGGCGTGGTAACCGAGCCAGTCATTCTCGTCGTAAATTGTAAAAAATCGTGCTGTCTTGGCTTGCAAATGGATACTGAATAAGCAGAATTTAGAATTTCCTTGACCGTTTAATATTCAAACCGGGAAAACAGCTTCTGCAGTGATCTTGAGAAACATCCATTTGCTACATAACAGAAAGCTACCAGTGGTAAATTTGCAAATAATAGTCTTCTCTTGGTCTGAAAATGGACATGTACTAAGCAAAATTACAATTCTTTTGCAAATCGTGACCAATAAAAGGTTAATTAAAGCTCTCATGTTCCATTAAATATAGACCCTTTTGCACGAGATGAGATGCCTGCTGATTTCCTGACTCCACAATCGTTGTAACTATTGGACGCCATATTCTTTTAGTCTATTGTCTGTATAGGCCAGGATTTCTCAAACAAAAGCAACCCGCCTGCACGTGCAAATAGTCATTTGTCCTCCAGCTCTGAAAGCGTAAGCATGTACATAGGGCGTACTATTCACGACAGTGGATTCGACAGCCTGCATTTCAATACTGTTCAGCGCAAGCGTACCAATTTCCAGAAGTAAATTAGAGAAAGCTTTTATATATATTTTGACAGTAATTTGCGTGAAAGTTATTGCCATCAATGACAGCAACAACATTCAGTACAATTATTGTCAAAATAATTATTAGGTACTGTGATTACTACCTGGTACAGATTTGATACTAATTTGAATGAAAATTGTTGGTACAACAGCTTTCAGTCTCTATATTCTAAAATAATCATCATTATTTTTAGTGACTCTTGCTACGGATTTGAATAGCAATTTGACTGAGTTGTTGGTTTCTAAGGCAACAACAACATTGTCGAATCATTATCCACATGCGTGCAATTAATATATTACTATATAGGTAGTGAGCATAGGCCTATATACGCTTTCTCAACAAGAATGAATGATTAGAAAACGGCGTATATGTTTCGTTGACAGAGTTGAGCATTTGTTTGAAATGCATTGATCGAACAGAAACGTACACACGATAGCTAGGCGAAATATTTCCTTCGTGCAGGCAAAGCGTATTTTGGCCATATACTCACTCTACTTAGATAGTAATACTGAGCGACGTGTGATTCTATGGACAACAATTTGATAACGTTGTTCGTGCCTTAGTCAGCAGCAACCTACAGTCAAATTGCTCTTCAAATCCACGGCAAGTGTTGACTGAAATTTATGATGATTATTTTAGGATACATAGACTGAAAGCTGTTGCAGCAACACTTTTCAAAACAATTTTTATCAAATATATAGCAGGTAGTAATTAGTTACAATAGTTACAACGATTATGGAGCCAGGGCATTGCATGCTGGGTAGCATTGCACGCCGGGTAGCATTGCACGCTGGGTAAATTGAATAGGCATTTCATATCTCCTGCAAATGTGTCTATATTTAATGGGACACGAGAGCTTTAATATAAGTAGCATGTTAAGCACTTTAAGGCTTTGCTCTCACAAGAGGGGCTAAATGTCATTACATCTGAATCCTGTTTTTACTGTGTATGCTAGACTCTTATGTAAAGATGAATGCGCTACAAGAACAGTATAGAGGAATTACTATTACTATATTTTTAAAACAAAATATTCAAATTCATAAATACAGTTAAATATATCTATTAACCTAAGATGGAAAACGACATTCTGGAAGTAATACAACCAACCCAATGCCATGCCTATGCCATTAGAATCCAATTATCGAACCTCAATCAAGTGCTGATTAATCCCTTAACCCTCAAATTTGTTCAACAAAATTTCGATTTTCTCATAGAAAATGTCACTTTGCAGTCCACGAGATAAATATTTTAAAAAAATGTACCAGTGGAATGACTGGCTTGGTTACCGAGCCAGTCGTTCCAGTGGTACAATAAAAAAAATAGTCTTCTTTATAGAAACCTATGAACTCATGAGAATCCAAGGCAACGGCAGTTCCGGCAAAGCTTCACCATTCTCATATATATGAGCATAGTATAAAATCCAGACACTCCGGATAGGAAGAAGATATACGTTAAAATAATTGAGTGACAGTTGGCCCAGAACGTTATTAGTACCATATGACGGAACCATGATCTTCCTGGCATAAAGCTGGAGACAAGAAGTTCAATAAATATCCGCAGATCTCAATTTAACTTGGTCGTTATTCCACTCTCAATTCCCCACTCACGAAAAATCTTATAGCATATCAAATAGATAATGTAGTTTATTTTCGCAAAAAAAAATAAATTTATTGCCTTTCCGAAACTAAACCATTCGTGAATTTAAGATAATAATTTTCAAATTTTTTCGCGAATCACCAATATACGGCGCAATGGATGCATCCAGTTTTAGCTACCCCCCACCCATTTCTAGTTGGGCTCCATCCGTGCTTTGCCCACGTTGCCCCCAACAAGTATACAGTTAAGTTGCGAAATATTTTAACAATACTTTGACCGAGTGTTGTTCACAAAAATCTAATATAAAATGTCCATTTGCAAACCAAGAGAAGACAATTTTTGAAATTTTACATCTGAAATGACTGGTTCAGTTATTCCAGTGGTAGATTTTCAAAAAACTGTTTTTTCTTTGTATGAAAATGGAAATTTTCCAAAACCACTACATGCATCGATTTTTAGCCTGCTTGTGTGTTAAAAGGTTAACACATCTAGCACGAACTGCATGGGTACACAGCTCACGTTGCCAGCGTCTGTTTGTGAGGTACACACGTCTTCACTCAATAAAGTGGACATTATAGGACACTAACGCTAAAGCAATCTGTTTCGCTACATTAAGGACTAAATCCAAACGATTTTAGCATTTATATCTAGCGTCACTAATGGCCGTTGCCGAATCTCCCGAGACGGTACAGTTACTGGACTACGCCAGCAGCTGTTACAGATATAGGATCTGTGCTCCACAAATAGTTTTGCAAATATTCTCGGATAATTTACGATCGATGTATATTTGGAATGCGGTGACTACACTTTCGCTAACGCATTAGCTACAGTACAGCTAGAAAATAAGAATGAACGTTTTCGAAACAAAATAATATGTATAATGTTGAATATTCTGCACTTAATTTGATTTTAATCAAATTAAGTCCAACATATTTAAAAGAACATTTCTTAGATCGTGTTCAAAATTGTATTAACAACATGTTTCTGTTTTTGTTTTGGAAATATTTTGACTTATTTCTGCGCTATGCCATAGGCCACCAGCTGTGTCTGGTAATAGCGAATATCAATGCCAGGCGCGTGGATACAAAATGAGAAATTGCAGATGTCTTATGTAACTTTAATATTTGTTATTTGTTATTCTCTGTCCCCCAAAGGTTACCAGTTCTAACAATGCCCGCCCGTTTCTAGCTAAGCTTCGGCCACGTTTTGCGCGCGTTGGGATAGATTTATATACTGTCAACCTTGAATTACCAGAATCTCATTTTAAAGGTAATTATACAGGTAAGTTGTTTAATATTTAACCAAATGCGACAGGTCAAATTAGTTTCAAAATAGTAGACCGAATATTTATTAAATAGTAAATCCACCAAAGACATTCAATTCCTACAAATGGCAGACTTTTCCAGCTTCTTGACCGAATGGTCTCTGTACATTATTATTGTGACGTCAGCCTACATGTGATGTAATTTATTATGACGTCATATATTTGAGTGGCAGATCGGATCCATCTATTGTAGTGCGCTTTCTTTTATTGTGTCTTAATAAAATTTCATCTTTTTCAATGGTTCTAGGAGCTGCGTAAATATAGTAAGAGCGAGTAGAGATTGCAAACTGCCTTCCTCTCGTTTTCGTTACACTTTTAATTTTAGTTTCGGGGTTTCCAGATATATGTTTCATTTTACCTCCGATGAAGACCGGACTTTTATAGTGCACGGGTAGCATCATTTCTCGTATTAAACTCTGAGATAAGCGGATAGGTAATCTATGAGATACAGCACATACACACTCACGCCCGCAACCCCGCAATCACATGATGCATGTATATACGCGAGCGCGCACATGCGCCTACACACGCGCACATAGGTAGCCACACACAGAGGGAGGGGAAGGGAGGGAGAGAATGTGGATGGACGGGGGGGAGGGATAAGAGATTGAGGGAGAAAGGGAGGCAGAAAGGGAGTGAAGGAGGGAGGGAGGGAGGGAGCGAGGGAGAGAGATAGGAAAAGGGAAGATACACTTGGTTGCAAAACGCTAGACGGATGATTTCGGAGAAATACATGGATTCGAACCTCTTCGATTGAAAACTGAAAAGGTAAAACTTACATTTCAGACAATTGAAAGACAATATCCTACTGACAGTGCACCGTCAATGAAAGGTTCCTATAACCAATGTATGACAATGATTACTGACAGTTATACCTGCGAATGACTAGTGATAAGAAAGGATGGATGACAGACATGTAAATATCTGGAATGTACACGAACAGTTCCCGTCAACTCGTGTGGTTGTAAGGCGGGTGGTTCAAAGCTAGTCCGGTGAAAGAGGATTTTCTCCTCTGGACGGCGGTGAACTAGTAGAAATGTAGAACTTGGTTCAAAGTCAACCACCACTCCGAACGATGTTGTTGCGGAATTGCCTGGGTTCCGGAACCCCGTTCTTGTCGAACTGACAAAAGTACAAATAACATTCCAGAAGATTGACTGAGCTATATAACCTAGTCCCAGTGCGTCATCAATGCCAGCGTTCATAGAAGTAATGTATGATGTATGATTACTGTATTATGCGGCTGTAGTAATAGAAACACCCTACAGCTGCAATCAGTCCTTCTTCGCTTTTGCCCACTGTATCTTGACCTCATTCGAAATCCTTAGCTTCCTCAAGTCTGAGTCCTGCTTTCTTGAGGTCATCTCGTAGCACGCTTAGCAGATTTATGCAACGACGTCGTCTCCTGGCTTCGCATTTGCTGGCTCCGAGTAGGGTGAATTCCAAGGCTCTCTGTGCTTGTTTCTCTTCTGGCATCCGTAGCACAAGGCCAAACATGGACCATCTTTGCTGGGCTACTATTGCAGACAGCGGCGACGTATTATACATCCTGTATAGTGCATCATTGGAAATTATGCTGTCTGGCCATCGGTGTCCAGTGATGGTACGTATGTGTTTGCGGTGGTAGGCCTCACGTTTGTCTAGAGCTACCTTTGGAACTGCCCAGCCGTTGCAGTTATACAGCATCAATGCGCAGGTTACATTATATAAACATAACCCTTTAATCAAGGACTTCTTTGATCTACTTATCCATAGCTTCCAGAAGGACGGGAAAACTATGGTCGTCAAGACGCAGCGTGTAGCAATGTCAGTAGTACTGCAAAGCAGTGAGCCCAGGATTTTACTTTTCATCCATGGTTCGTCCCCACGGAGTGGATCAACATTTTCTTTAGTTTCAAACTTTGTAGATAGGTATATGTGGGTGAACTGGATTTTTGTGTTTTGGATTTATTCATAAAAGAGATTCTAAATTTTTTGTTTGCTTGGAGCTATTCGGAGAAGTTCGTCAAAGGGTTTCTTTTCCTCGTCTATGAACTCCACAAAATCGGCATATTCCATCTCTAGCGGCATACACAGTACTGACACTGGGGGTTTGGTCTTGTCGAACCTTCCCGCATGGATTTCAAGCAAGGTAACATATGAAAAGCACCGGAGAGAGAGACAATCTCCCTGGGGGGGGGGGGGGGTGGGGAGGGGGGGGAGCTGATTGATGTCTCAAACTCTACAGACTTCACTGACTTGACTCGTACTCTCAGCTTGATGTCTGCAAGCAGTAGTCTCGCTAGTCGTGGTTCATCTCCAATGCAACTGGCCTGGCGGAGTACATCTAGGATGTTTGAGCGTTTAATTCTGTCGAAGGCTCGTGACGTGTCAATGCCAATTTTGTGGAAATCTTAGTGTTTAGACATGATTACCGACACACGCATGCGTTGAGCCCATACAATGTCTGCGCAGTTGCGTCCACGTTTGATGCCACTTTGACATGATCCGGGGAAGTCATTGGTCTTGTCTCGGATGCGGCATAGAGTAACATTGGATAGGATTTTCCGTATACTGTTGAGGAGCACAATGTGCCGCAGATTGGGGGGGGGGGGCAGGTGGATTTTTGGGCTTGGGAAGTGAGATAAGGGTGCCTTAGCCCACAGCGTCGATGGGAGGGTGGTGCATAAAAGCTGAATTAATTAGGTGCGTGTTTGGATTTGAGATACTGTCACATGCATATTTGAATAGTTCAATGCTCATGCCATCAGGTCCAGATGCACGTCCATTTTTTCGAGCTTTAAGTGGCTTCTAAACTTCTGCTGTTTTAATTGGTGTTACTAATGCCCGGGGGACTCCTGAGAACGGGTGCAAGGGCTCATTATCGCTGTCAGTGAACTGTTCCTTGAACCATTCTCGAATCGCCTCGATTTTGCCCTGGTGACACCGTATAAAGTGTCCTTCAGAGTTGTGCACAGTGAGTGGTGGGGTGTAACTCTCAGGGCTCAGGCGGCCCGAAACATTTTGTGACAGTTATCCATGGCAGTGATTTTTATCTGCTACGGAGTCTGCTTGTTGAATAGCAAGATCTTTTAAACGTTCGCTAATGTGGCGCAGAATGTTATTGCGCTCCTGGTTTTGCTTCGTGCGGTCTTAACTTTGGCCACTTTGATAGATGCACAGCCGTAACGCTTTCTGCTCTGCTGACAGTGTTACTATTAGAGGGTCATCAGTATACCTAGTTCGGTTGTTTTTAAGAGCAACTATAGTGCTGGTAACTGATGGTTCCATAGATTTCACTATTTTGGTTAGAGCTTCGTTTGGATCGGAGCTGACGTCGATCTTATCTATCTGTTCCCCGAAGGCCTTTTTGTATGCCATTTGAGTGTCAGTGTCGCTGATGAGCTTGGGTAGGTTGTAGGTGACTGTAACCTCTTTCCTGCTATGGCGTTTATACATTAGATCGAGATCGTTCATCTGAAGGCGTGTAATGACTGGCTTATGGTCAGAATTGAGGTGTTTGCCTCCATAGGATCAAGCATTCCGAAGCAGGGGTTTTGCTTCTGTCTTACATAGTATGAAGTCTAGTTCGTTGAAGACAGCTGTTGTAGCTTTAGAACGTTTAGGGGCTTTGCGATCAGCAATGTATCCGGCCCATGTTGTCCAGTATGTTTAAAAGTTTATTTTGGCAAATACGCCATTGGAACTAAGGAATGCCACCAGTGCATCTCCATTGCTGTTGCATGTGCCCTCTCCATACGAGCCCATGCATAAGTCAAGCCCTGAAACGTTTTCCGCAATTCCGAGTTTACCCAGCTTGGAGTTGAAATCTCCACACACGAACAGTTGCCATCTAGCTGGGATTGTAATGACGGAGCTCAGTTCTGCATAGAAGGAATATAATATTTGTAGATTCTCTTTGGCTTTTTCGGTAGTTGGGCTATATGCATTGACAACGCGACACCTAGTGATTGTGTGTTTTTGCGTAGATATAGCCAGGTCGATGAATGCAACGCGATCACTGACGTGTCCAAAAATAATGACCTGTTCCCAGACCCTTGGTTCGATTACGAAGCCTAATCCCCGGTATGTGGCCTGTTTTTACTCCATGAGTACTAGATTATAGCCTGTCTGTAGTTGCTGCTCTGAGTTTTAGTTACTTTAGTCTCTTGAATGCATGTATTATCGATGTCATAGTGTTCACAATCTTCACCTAAGTTCTGCATCATTGATGTTGCACTCAGACCACGTAAATTCCACGTGGCTATGTTAAGCTCCTGGGAATATCACGTTGATCGTTTAAAGAAGGTTAGACATAATCAGAGTTGCCGCTGTATGCGGATGTTAGCCCGCAATCGTTGATGATAGGCTTAAGGGTTTGTGATCTCTGATAAAATACGCCAAGAAGGTGTGCTGAGCTTATTTTAATCGTCGTGTCTGTATTTCCTAAATCAAGGATAGAAATAATGCTTAACATAAAATGAAATACAGACACGACGATTAAAATCAGAGCATCAACACTTCTTAGCGAAACGTATCAGAGATTACAAACTCTCAAGCCTATAATTCGGCCCTACCCACCGCAACCCAACTACAACATATTGACGATTCTCCCATTACCGTGGTGATGCTGTGTACATGAGCGGGTGCGTGGGTGTAAACTATGTGCGTACGTATGTCCGTGTGTTCATCGACTGAATCTTTGAACGAAAGGTCATTGTGTGTTGGGAATGCGATGGCTCCCGATTCCGAGACACGCAAAAGCAATTAGTCCATCAGCCAGAAGCTCAAATTTCACCTTTCTTGTACAATCTCGAGGGACCAAACCAATACGTGATTTTCGTAATCCCCTATGTCTGAAAAATATGACGGTATTGTCTGGGCAGCGGCTATGTGTTAAAACATAATCTTTTTTTAGTATGTGAAAAAATCTATTGACTCGTGTTGATAATTTCCTCGTTAGCTTGTTATTCTATTGTTTTTTCAATTTGCTAACACATAAATCACTCACAACTGTTATAAAACAACATGGAAAGAGAGAGAGAGAGAGAGAGAGAGAGAGAGAGAGAGAGAGAGAGAGAGAGAGAGATCCGAAATGAATTTACAATTATATGTTTTGCAGGCCATCTCGCACCGCATAGCAATGGAGGGGTCAATCGCTCCTTGCACTCTCTGCAAGCTATACAGGTAAGGTATTGAATATTTTGAAACTGATTTGACCGGGTGCCGTGGCTGTCGATGGCAGCAGCAGCGCCCAGTCAAATTAGTTTCAAAATATTCAGCATCCATTAACTAGCAAAGCTATTCAATTCCTACAGCCGGACAGACGATTTCGCGTTTAATACGGACTTAATTGAATCATTCATGGCGTAATTGATTATGGCGTCAGCCTACACGTCAAGTAGTTTATTATTACGTCATATGATACTGTGACAGTCATGTCAAAAAGGTCATGACATAAGTTATTAGAGATGTTTCTGTCTACTGAAAGATTTACGGAAATTTAAGGAAGTCTTACAGCCTCGGTTTAATGATTCTCACATACATACCATTCATTATTGTGACATCATTGTTTATTCGAGACGCTGATTTTATAAGTTATATCATCCACACAAGTTTATGCTTTAGTGTCTGAAATGGCATCTTAGTGGGGGGAGGGGGGAGTGGGGGGGGGGGGGTTTGTGTGTGACATGATTCACAAGTGATTCTCACATTCTAACAAAGCACCCACATTGCTCTTATATACACCTGTGCAAAAGTTAAGCACCACCCTATTTTTACGCACATGCGAGGGTATATTCATGTGCTATGAAGAAAGCAATAGCATAAACATTTATGTACCCATCCATCTTAGTGCAAGAGGTAATAATGCAACTAGAGGAATGCTGATTATGATGGTGGGGAAACACTGTATGTTTTTGTTTGAACTTGAAAACGAGGCCTGAATATGGTTACGTTGACACAACTGACAACTATTGCCCTACAGTTGACACACGTGGCTAGATTGTCATTAATGGTGTCTGAAAACGAAGTTTAACATCTTGAAGATTTTCGATATCCTTTCTTCACTAAATTATTTATACGCTCGCGACTACAACTTCGAGAAGACTTATGATGTTGATGATTGCTGCGACAATCAATCTTCTCGCCGCTGCAGTCGCATAGTTACCGCTCGCCTCTTCAAAGATGGGATGAAGATATTTTAAGTAACTGGGCCTGATCTGACTTCCTGAAGATTCTGAGTAAGGTACGGTGTTTCTCCGTACTGTTTAGGAGCTTTCTAAAGAACAACCGAACTAGTGCCTTGTATTTTACAAGGGGATAATTTTATTTCTATAGCTAACTGTACAATAACTTTTAGGTATCAATGGTGACTTTTGCTGTCACGGAAAATAGATTATACTTTATATTAACAATACTGCTTAACATAATACGGTCCTAACCTAAACTATTCAATTCTGACTTTGACTAACTTACGGCTACTGATTACTCTCAACACTGTGGTCGATATGATATCTAGCTAGCCTAAAGTAACAACGACTCGATTTATTCGGACTCACTACTGACAAAGCAACGTCTGCTTTGGAATCACAGATGGTGAAGATTAATTTTTCAATAGACCAAGTGCCTATTAAATACTCTTCATATTTTCCTAACTTCTATACATATTACGATATATAGATCTATATATATCGTAATATATAGTTTCCGTTCCTTTCATCCTTCTAGGTAGATATAACCACCGTTTGATTGGCCCGCATCATTCTTGCCTCCAATCAACCCCTGCTTATCTCTTCCTAGAAGTTCGTACCTATTCTTGTTGATCATCCTGACCAATCCCTGCTCGCCTATCTCCTGATTTTACTTTGAAACCTTGTTCCTTTTGTTTCTCTGCCACAGAGTTTGACTAGATGCTCATTGATTATGACGTCATCTCGGCCAATCAAACTCTGGGCTTCTCTTCTAGGGATTCATTATTAAACACGATATATCTACACCCTAACTCTAGCAAAGCGGTTCTAGCTGGTTCTGATTTGATGCGATCTGTCAGCTAACTAACAACATTATGGAATGTGTTGTTGTAGCATGCCTTTCTTTGATTGACATATAGTTGATATACAAATTTCGATTGTGTTATTAATTCCTACAGGACGCTACAATGCCTCTGTCCTGTCCCTTACCTATCGTGGATAAGCCTGTAGGAAACGAACGTTAATAAGCACATGAGCTGTATGATCTCATTGCCAGCTTGTGTTGTTGTACTTGCTTAAGGGAGTCGGAATGCCGACCGTCAACAACTACATGTCAGTCTGTTTCCTATAATTTCTCTCGATTCCCATCGATTCTCATCTATTCGTATCACTCTAATATTTATTAAACTAACGGCCTAAATGACTGCTGAATATTATAAAAGTGTATGCCGATCCCACAGCAACAACTTTTATCTTCAACTATTGACAGATATCACCAACTCAGACCCGTTGGTCTTATTCCAATCTATTCTAAACTTCTAACTTATTGTGATGAATATACTGCTACAGTTTCGATCTAGTTTCTATCCTATTTCCGCGAAACCGTACCACTAGCACTGGTCAAAGTCAACCAGTGCATCTTCCTACTACGTATCTAACTGCTACTACTGTACCACTAGCACTGGTCAAAGTCAACCAGTGCATCTTCCTACTACGTATCTAACTGCTACTACAGTACCACTAGCACTGGTCAAAGTCAACCAGTGCATCTTCCTACTACGTATCTAACTGCTACTATATTATTCACTCAGTTCATTAGCTCACCTGGTATTTTCAAATATGAATTTCACTGAGGTCTTACCCGCAAATATAAGACGTCTCACGGGGTCATGACTTCCCATAAGACGATCCGATATCTACAATCTGTGCACGAGTTTGAGACTGTCATTATTAATACCGGGTATATCCACCTTGTGCCTGGATGACGGCCTGGACACGACGTCTCATGCTGGTCACCAACCGACTGATACGCCATTGTGGTATTCGTTGCCATTCAAGATGGAGTGCGTCTGTTAATTCCGGTAGGTACTGCACAGGAGGATCCCTCCTTCTCACCATGTTTCCCAGAATGTCCCAGATATGCTCAATAGGGTTCATGTCAGGGCTCCTTGCTGGCCATGGTATGGTTTCGATGGCATTCTGGCGGAGGTATTCATGCACAGCTCTAGCACGATGTGGTCGGGCGTTGTCATTCATGAATATAGGGTGGGTTCCAGGTGCATGATTTACAAAATGAGGGACCACAACTCTATCCAGTATGGAATCTTGATATCTTTGTCCATTTAGTGTTCCAGGTACAGTCAACAGATCCAGCTTACAATCAAATGAGATGCACCCCCATATCATAACGGAACCTCCACCAAATGGAACTTCTTCCATGATGTTACGTTGGTCGTACGCCGTGCGTCTGGACCTCCATACACGAGTTCGACCATCTGTGGCATGAAGCAGGAACCGACTTTCATCGGACCAGTGTACCCGTCTCCAGGATCTCATGTTCCAGTGTCTTCTTTCGTTGCACCACCTCAGACGCTCCTCTTTGTGGTGTGCAGTGAGGAGAGGACGTCTGACAGGTCTCCTAGCTTTCATGCCAGCAGCATACAGTCTCCTTTTGACGGTAGACATTGACACTCTATTGCGCGTTTCCCATTGCTGGCTGAGCACTCTGCTGTTGGTGAATGGAGATCTCCTAACAAGGCGTACTAGGGCTCGATCATCACGGGCAGTAGTCTTCTTCGGTCTTCCAGATCTAGGCCTGTCCTTCACCTCGTTAGTTTGCCCATGTTTTGCAATCAAACGACTGATTACAGTATGGTTAATATGCAGCTGTCTGCCAATCTCTCTGCATGACATACCAGTGGTATGCATGCCTATGATTTGCCATTTCACACGATCACTTAACCTTCGTCTTGCCATAGCGGTTCACAATCAAGAGCTAATTCTCTCTGTACAAATAAACCACGGTCATGAACACAAAATTCCTAATCTTGTCGCCTAAATCTGTATGTAATGTTCTACACCTCAAACTGGACTTTTACATAACTGAACACGTGTGCTGTTTCCCGCCACGCACGGACATCAAGCGGCGTGAAGTCATGCATGCATGTGCATTTCGTACTTGGAATTATGTCAGCTAACGCCGGGACAAAAAGAATGGCAGCCTAGTTGTACCATCATGTTTCTACGTTCTGTTGTTTTTGCTGGTGCTTAACTTTTGCACAGGTGTATATATACTGAACCAAAAAGGTTTGGCAATTCTGATAAAAAACACTAAATAAATATAATTATGTAAAAAGAACGATTTCATTCAAAAATATTATTTAATTGGTTGGCCAATTTTCAATTTGAAAAACAGTTCGTTATCGCCCTAATGTCAGCATTGCGCCTCTAACGCGGCGTCATCAGCGTAGGGGTCCAGGCAGGATGTATTCTAGAGGTGTCAATAGCGTGCGCGACCTCCGCGCGCATTAATGGCTTGGCTGCAGTACACCAGCTGCAACTCTTCCCGTTGCTTCATGGCGCTGATTTTCGGATATCCCTGGACGGCGGCCCATGTTAGCAGGTGTAAACTTTATTGACGTTTTCAGTTCACGTTGGTTACCTGTTTGGAATGTGGTGTCATTTCACCTACACTACACGCACATTTTGACCAGTGCATGCAAAACGCATTTTCACATGCAGTAAGCGCACTGGCGTGAAAAACAAGAAATTATTTTGATCTCATTACAAACAGCGAGGCATTGTGTTGAAGAAAATTACCTGAAAATTCGATTACAATAGGGCGTATAGTTTTAATACAGCAAGCAAAAATTGATAAACCTTTTTGGTTCAATTATATTTGCCACTACTGAAAGGAGCTTAATGAAACACAAATTCGAACTTACAACACAAATATTTGCTGACAAAGACCTCTGACACCATTTGGTACGCTTTCCTAATATTAGCCCATATACTGTATCTGTAACTAGTCTATATCATGAAATTAGAATCAGTGGACATTAATTATTTTCATATAGACTCCTAAATATTTTATCTATATACTCCAAAAAACATTTTTATGTAAAAAATTTCTTAGCAATGGCCTGATGATATTCGTTTTCATCTTTCTTTAGTCCACTTTCTACCTCATTAACGTGCCAGGGGCTATGCGTTATGACATACGTCCATTCACATGGAACTATAATAATGTAGCCTATGCTTAAACGGATTGACACATTGTAGAATACCATAGTTAACCATGCAATGTCTAAATTTGGTCAATAAAATTAAAATATTTGCTTGTTGAATGACCATTTGCAGGTCAAGAGGAGACTATTTTTGAAAATTTACCACTGGAAACAATCAAATTAGTTTCAGAATATTCAACAACTAACCTGTATAGTTTTCTGGAAATTGATTGTAAGAGAGGTCAGGGCTCGCTCGATCCCAACACGCGCGAAGTGTGGGTGTAGGTTAGCTAAAGATGTGCAGTCCATAGGTCAAACTAGATTCTGCCATTTGATGCATAGTTGTGAAGAAAAATAAGTGAAAAAATATGGTCCAACCGAATGTCGATTCGCTAAGCGTTTCAATAACAATTGCTATAATCATGTCTGAATGCATAATAAATACCATATGATATGATTATTAATCCAGTCACGAGATCCGAGCTGCCATCCAAGTATCAGACGTCATTATAAACTCTGTCATGTAGTGTAAGTGCAAGTGTAATTCGACAGCCGTAATGTGATAATTTCAATATGATTTTACCAAGTCAATTTTGTATTCAAATAGACTCCTAAAATTTGATAAAATTAGCTTCTTGAATATTGGATTATTTGTATAATATATATAGTAACGTGCGGTTTCTTAATCTCTTGTTTTGTCTACATTTAATCAGTTTCTTTAGCGCAAACCAATCTATAATGTGTTTCTCTCTTGCTATTAACGTTTCTGTTTGGTTTGTCTATATTATCATCGCTGCAGAAGGTATTGATGCCATCTGCGAATAGAATTAATTATAGGTGTCTGCAAATAGTAGGTAGGCCATTCATATATGGTAAGAAGAGTAAAGAATGGATTGTTGAGGAACTGTCTCATGTTAAATGGCTGAGTCAAGAGCATATGCTGTCAAACTGCACACATTGTCATCTATTGGATAAGTAGCTTTTCTAAAAGTATGGAATGGTCTACTTTGTCGAAAGATCTGGATATGTCCAGAAAAATGCCTTTTGTATGTTTTGAATTTTCTAAAGCTTCTATAATTTTTTCTACCGTACCAATTAATGCAAATATATTGGAATATTTTTCTCGAATATTATGTCACATACAGTAAAGATTTTGTATCCAAACATTTACCTAACTGTTTGTACATGAGTCCTTCAAGTGTTTTTGGAGGAGAGTGGATTCTAATACGTGACAAAGGAGGGCTTGAAATATGCGTGGTATAGCTAGAAATGGAAATGGTATAGCTAGAAATGGAAATGGTATAGCTACGAATTGGCGTGCTATAAATAGAAACGGACGTGGTATAACTAGAAATGGGCGTGGTATTGCTAGAAATGGACGTGGCATAGCTGGAAACGGGCGTGGTATAGCTAGAAAATGGTGTGGTATAGCTAGAAATCGGTGTGGTGTAGCTAGAAACGGACGTGGTGTAGCTAGAAATGGGCGTGGTATAGTTAGAAATCGGTGTGGTGTAGCTATAAACGGACGTGGTGTAGCTAGAAATGGGCGTGGTATAGTTAGAAATCGGCGTGGTATAGCTAGAACTGTATCCCTCATATAGAACAGCAATTTAGGTTGTGTCAGAATCCTCTTTCATCGGACTGGGTTTCCATTACCCATCTCACAGAAACACGAATTATCTGGAACAGATGGTGTACTGGCCAGTAGCCTGCATTATCGGACTTATTGTTAAGGTTTCTAAGCTTGATTCTATGTCCTTGGATTAGAAATACGTTCTATGCAAGTGTTTCCTATTTCATTATTAGATATCTCGACAAACAACTGAAGCGTCTATATTCAATGACAAGAACATTAATTATACATCTAAAGCGATATACACTATTTGCTATATAGCGATAATTGAATGCGGAGATGTATACATGGCAAGAGCAAATGTTTGACAAACTCGGGGAATTTTCACTCAGTTATTCGGCTCACAATGGAAACAATATATCAATCAAAATGAATTATGGAAATTACGGGCAGGTTAATGGCTTGGGGGAAGTTTCATCATTTGCCAGAAAGGTTATATGTTTGCAACTGTAATTATTTCCTGGGATTTTCGTGCGGTAAATATAGGTTTTTGATGTTCATTATATACTTCACGAGTGTACCACAGCACGAAGTAAGATTTGAATGGCTCTTATCTCAACAACAACAACTCAATCATATTCGTTGAAGCTTTTTTTGATAATCCGTTGACAAAAGGAGACATTCTGAGATGTTCAGATACATCGGAAAGATAGGGCCCTCCCATTGTCAACCATCAGCAACTCTGTAAAATTGTGTGAAGAAACCACACCGGTGAATACCACGCGACTGTTCAATACAATTGTCTTCATTGCAAAGTGTTCGATTCACAATACGTTTAAGCATTGGCCCCGTCAACCAATAGCTGCATCAGCAACGGTGCATTCCCTAGCTGCGTGCTTTTCACCTGGTGCAAAACTGGTTATGTTGTGACTTACTACCGATTGAATAAGATTGGGATTTAGTTCATGAATAACTCCACCCGACGCTTACTCGCAAACCGGCAGCTCCAGCTTCTCTTTTGAATCTGATTTCATGAAAATACAAGAGTTGTGAGTGGGGATGTGGATGCAGGAAGCTGGTCTTCATTGTTCACTGCTATGAGGTCAGTGTCGCGCTGTTTGCATCAATTCTGAAAAAATACCCAGATACTTATGCATATGATGAGTCAAGTGGTGAGGTCCAATATGAGGAACCCACTGAGCATGTGCACTCTGAAAGAGGGTCTGATGAAGATGATGAAGAATATGAAGATGGTACAGATTTATAAGTGCATGATGAGGGGGACTACTGTTTCTAATGTTTATTCGGATGAACCGACAGCTTCAAGTTCCTTGAGGTCGCCAAACGTTTTTACGGAGATGCGAAAGAGAAAACTTAAATCGGAGTAAGTTCCGATATGTAGTTAATGACACAGTGACATAGATGATTTGAGTTCGTAAAACGTTTTAAAGGCAATGGGAAAGAGAATGTATGAATATTTGCAGGCCAAGAGAAGACTATTTTTTAACATGTATCGCTGGAATGACTAGCTCGAGTCTCGAGCATCGAGCCAGGCATTCCAGTAATACATTTTCAAAATAGTCTTCTGAGGCCTGCAAATGGACATTTATTAACACAATTGCAGGTTTCATGAATCATATGACTGTGATGTTATGTCGGTGTAATTTATAACCAGGCTGATTAATCAAATAATCACGATTATTCTTAAATAGTCGATCGTGAACACTCAAGGTAATAATCGCACACGCCTAAAAGAAGTATATACATCAGAGTCCTGTGAAATCAACCAGTAATTGTTCAGGTCCAACATGCCATGAACGTCGCAACGTTTTGAAGCGGCAACTTAGCACTCCACAAGCAGTATTGCGGCTAAAGCTACAGCTACAGCTACACTTGCAGCGACTCGTCATCTGGAGATTCTCTGGAGAATTCTTTCATCTTGATAGTTAAATATATATTCTCCACAGCCCTCCAGTTCTAGTTGACTTGTCCCATTCCCCTACACCACCCCCCCCCCCCAATTACTACACATCCAGAAAATGACCTAACATATGTACAGCGTCAGAGAATTGTTTGAGTTTGAAGGTTACGGATGATATCGTAGACACCGCCATTCTATCCAATGCAGGGCATCTGAGGGTACATGCTAATCTGATATTGTGTCATTGAGCAAGCTAAGGGTCAATGATAACGTTTTCTAGGATTACACGTTTCTTTAATGCCAGCCCTTTCTCAATCCGATCTGTCACTCAAAATACGTCATAAGCAGATAGTCTTTTGTTCATTGACGTCACGATAAAAATAATATACGTTTGTCATGAATGTGTCTGAACTGTAAATCATTGTTTATTTCCGAATTTAATGGCCATTGTGTTGGATATTTTGAAACTAATTTGGCTCGGCTCTTGTCACAAGCTGTGATAGTCGGTAGAAAACACAAATGCAACCATAGTTCATCACCAAACATGTCTCTTAGCAAGATTACGGGACATTTATGAGCTAGAATTTCTTTTCGACTGTAAAAAATCAGAGATGGATTAGGAAAACAAAGGATTTAGTTAATTCATTTTGCATAATGTTGAAGTAACATTGACATACCGGCCTTCTCCTCTAATTAGGTAAATTTACGTCAGAGGTGTAGTCAGTCTTTGCTGGCTTATTTATCTTTTGCTCGAATCCCGCGATAGAAAATCCCTTTTTCCTCGTGAACTTATTATTTGATATAAAGTTTACGTCTGGATATTCATTTTGACTACGTTGCAAATGAGGGTAGTCTTCTATCGAAAGACAGCCATCAACGGAAACAACAGCACTTCTTCTATGTCGTCAGTGGTTTTGGGCGGCACACGAATTTGCAGCTATGCAGTTGTGGATGTTCTAACTCTGCCACGCCAATTTCTCGCTCCGCTCCGCTCAAGTTTTGCGTGTGTTGGGATTGATCTATATACACTGAACCCTGAATTCCCAGAATACCAAATTCATGGTAAATATTCAGGTAGGCTGTTTGATAATTTGAAATTAATTTCGCTGTGAGATGATGGCTGCAGCAACTCCCAGTCAAATTAATTTCAAAATATTCAACACAATGTTAATTAAATTACAAATTCATCAAAGACGAGCTTCATGTCGGAGATATATTGCGTCATTATGGTTGAGATGTCAGGCTACATGTGACGTAATGGATCTTTTAACAATTAACTATCCCCTCTCCATCTCTACCTAAGCTCCACCCACGGGCTCGTGTTGGGATTGATCGATACCTGAACTATCAATTTCCAGAAAACTATAGAGGTAAGCTGTTGAATATTTTGAAACTAATTTGATTCGGTGATGTTCTTACCTATGGCAGCAGCAGCAGCATACAGTCAAATTAATTTCAAATTATTCAACAACATATTTATTAAATCGTATAGATATATAATTCGTACAACAACGCTTACTCCGTCTTCAACTAAGCGTTCGTGACGTACTTATCTGTGCCATTCATTATGACATCTTCCTATACGTCACGTAGTTGATTATGACGTCATATGATGGATGGATAAACTGGAAAGGTCCATTGATTATGCTGTCAAATACGTGAGTGACAGATTGGATCCCTTTATTTACCGGATGCGATACATAATGATCTTCCCCAAGAATTGAAGCCGTGACAGCAGCAGCCTCCAGCTGCATACTCGATGATGACAGCTGCGACTGTGTGATTTACTGAACAGTGGTCTGTAATGAAAACACGCTGGTGGAAATGAATGGTACTTATAACTCAGGCATACTATACACAAACATTCGCATGCCATAGGAAAACGCCATCGGGGTCAGCTCCGATCCAAACGATGCGTTGACCAAAATAGTCAAATGTATGGAATTGTCAGGTACCGGCGCCATAGGCGTTGTCAAACACAACAAACGAACTAGGTATACTGATGACCATGTAGTGGCAAAAATATCAACAGAGCAGAAAGCACAAGGGCTGCGCATCTATCAACGTTTCCAGAGTGAAGACCGCGCCAACCTACGCAGGGAAACACACTAACTGTCTGCGCCATATCAGTGAACGCTTACAAGATTTTGCTATTCAACAAGCAGACTTCTTTACAGATGAAATCACTGCCATTGATGACTGTCACAAAATGCTTCAGGCAACCAGATGCCGGAGAGAGTTGCTGACTACTCGCCACCACTCACTGTACACCACTTGGGACATTTTATCGGGACTGACCAGGGCAACGCGGACTCAATTCAAGAATGTTTCAAAGAATAGGTCACTGACCACGCTGATGAGCCATTGCATCATCTTTCTAGTGACCGCAAACCATTAGTAACAACAATTGAAAAAGTAGAAGTTGAGAAGACACTCAAACCCCTGAAGAATGAACGTACATTCGGACTAGATTGCATGAACATTGAACTATTCAAATATGCAAGTAAAATTATCTTAAACCTAATTAATTTAGCCCGTATGCACCATTTCCATATTGGTGCTGTAGGCCAAGGCACCCTTATCATGACACCCAAGCCCAAGAACCATCCGGTCGTCTAACCAATCTGAGGCCAATTGTGCTCCTTCAATGGCATACAGAAAATCCTATCCAACATTACCATATGCCGCATCTGAGACAAGATCCTTCACCGAATGCTGATAGAGTAGCTTTAATCGTGAATGCAGCAGCGCACACATTGTATATCCTTGTGACTGTAGTCATCGCGAAACTATGATTTCCACACAAAAATAAATTGACATAATTACACGCTCAAAGATCCTATATATACTACACCAGCCCAGTTCAAATGAAGATGTGATGCGACTAGTGAGACTACTATTTGCAGACAACAATCTGAGAGTACGAGTCAAGACAGTGAAGTCTGCATAGTTTGAGACATCAATTGGCTCCCCACAGGGAGATTTGTTTATTCCACGTGCGTTTTTCCTTCTCCCTTACTGCAGCATTGAAATCTGTGCGGGAAGGTTGTTCCACAAGAATAAAAAAACAGAGTCCATACTTGGTATGCATTGAGATGTAATATGACGACGACGTGGACTGATGACCACGAGGCGAGGAAAAGCACCCAATTGACAAACTACTCCGAATAACTGCAACCAAACTAAAAAATGAGAATCTCTTAATGAATGAATCCAATACAGCTTTCATCCACATGTGCTTGTCGACAAATCATGAAGCTAAGGAAAATGACGGTTCATTTCTTGCAGCACATCATGGAGGAAGCGTAAAATCCTGGGCTTACTGCTCTGCAGTACTGCTGACATTACTGCATGCTGCATCATTGGACCTATAGATTTCTAGCCCGTCTGGAAGCTGTGGATTCGTAGAAAAAGATACCATTGACAAAATAACTGTGTCTGCACACAGTGCTGCAAAGTAACCTCAAGAAAACAGGACACATATATCCAGATCAAGGATGGGCTTGAAGAACCTAAATATTTCGACTGTGGTCAAGAGACAGTGGTAAAAACTAAGAAGGGCTGATTGAAGCTGTATAATGTTTCTACTACTAGAACAAAGTATAAACTCATCATACATACATACATACATACATACATACATACATACAGTAGACCAGCCCTTTGGTGTAGGCCTTCAAAAGTTAAGAACATACCACCCACACCATCCGCCGGAAGATACCAACGCTAGCAGCAGTCTCGTGACAGTTGAAGATAATATCGTGTGACATGGATATGTAGGTGATGTTGAATCTCGATCTTTGTCAGTTTAATGATGAGCAAAGTCCGATATATTTTGCCCTGGTAGGATTCATTCGCTACAATCTGCTTACCTATATCTTGTGGATTAAACACAGTATCATTGAGGTCAGAGGTCACGGTCACTCTGACCAAATTAATTTTTTTCTATCCTCAGCTTAATGTAAACCATTTGACTATGTGCAAGACTTGCCAAGGCTTGTAATAACTGCACTACAGGTACAGTGAGCAGTCAGGTTCTAATGTTCAGTGTTGAGACTTCCCCATTTGACATTACCATGTATATCTTGGTAAGTAGTTTGCTATTTCAAAATTAGTCTGCATAATGTATCTATTGGTAAATCATAAGCAATAGCTGTCTGTCTTTAGTCATAGTTTTATTAATACTCATTGTTCTATTCCGCGTGCGTTCTCACGAGCCAAAATACACTACTACGAGAAATAATAAAGCACTTTATGCCAAATGTGCAGAAATAAAAATGCCAAGATTTTCCCAAATACCCCATCAGTGTACCACTGACTTCTTGTTGTGCATTCATGTTTCTATATAAAGGTGTCGAGAGGAAACATCACAGAGCAACCATATTGTATAAGGAAAGGTGGCCTTGTTTTAATCTCAAGTCGGAATTGAACGATTAATGAGAGATCCTTGGGTGTGTGCGTTCCGTTAGTTAGGAGAAGCCCTCTCGAATCTGAATTACCAAATTACCCTCGCTATGGTTTTAATATATTTGTTGATGTATATGCTATCTTGCGCAAATAAAGATGAACTAAAACCATTTTTGGAGGGCCGCTGCAGCATACATTAGGATTGGGTGTGATCCGGAAAATCCGAAAAAACCAGCGAGAAAATTTGAAAACCTGGTAAACACCGTAGCAAAAGCGGGAGGACGAGGGTCTGCAATCTCTGATTGCCCAGGATAGGCAGAAGCAAAACATGGATCATAACAGACTACTGTTACTATCTACTATAGGCTCCTAAATGTTTGGCCAGCACTCTTATTGATTTAATTGTTTCACTGTCGTCATATTAAGCTGAAACTTAGGAACATGAAACATGGCAAAACGCTCCACCTCTCTACCAATGTTTGGCCATGGATAGGCATAAGACCTACAACATTAATCCGGCGGATAAGCACCGAGTAAATATTGAAATTCCCTGAGCCTTTTTATATTAAAGTTTTGGAATTGATCAGAAGTAGACCTACATAGCTGAAGATTGCCTACTCGTCGTCGCTTTGCCAGCCGGGGTTCTCCAAGCCAGAAAGTCGGACATTCAACAGCGCAGAGAATAATAGGAAGCTAACACATGTTTTATAACTGGTCTCAAATTCCCGCCTGGTGCATATAATTTCTACCAGATGGGGCAGTCTTCTCGGATGGGACTTTAAATTGAGGTCCCGTCATACAGTGCGCATCACTGTGTGAACGTGAGCTAGGGTTAGGTAGGCGAGAAATTTCGGCATAATCAAAGTAAACCGGATGCGGAATGGATTCGTCCTCGGATGGAACCACGCAACATACGGATTACAAAATCAAAACAAAATTGCTAGAATTAGAATCTTTCGGACTTTTCGAAGGGACTATGGAGGGATGCAACCCGGGTGACTGATCGAGTTCGTCCTCGGACGGACGCAGTCACCATACGGGCTGCCTAATCAATCAAAATCAAACAAGTGCGCGCTGGTGCCTGCTCGGATGATGGCCAGAAGAGCAAATGGGTCCCAGGACCCGAAAGACCCCACACCCAACCTCCCCACTCCCCCCAAAGGGGCCGGGAGGTCTCTGACCTAAAGCCCCCCCTACCCCCTTGGGTACATCAGGTCATAAGACCGCACGCACCTACTCCCCCCCCCCCGACCCAGCACCTACCCCATCCATTCCCCACCCCCGTTAGGTCCAGGTTAGGCCCTCCCCATCCCCCACGCCCAAGCATGAGGAGCAACAGAAAAGCCATGGACAAGAACAGCAACATGAGACAAAATCGAGAGACAACGATCAACACACACCCAGAGAGACACAAGCTAATGCACAAACCGACGTCACAAGAATTCACAAGAATTCAACAGAAACCATAAAGGCCAGGCGTGAGTCTAGACCATAGCATTGGGAACTAGCATATAAACGCCTTAAATATTACAACACAAGGCAGTCCGCCGCCACCAACCCAGCCACCCCGCCCACCCACACCCGCAGCCGAGCACCCGGGCCTCACCCACGCTACGCCACTGCGAGGAAGAAATCGATGCAGGTGGCAATGTCGAGAATGATAATGATGTTGAATATAATGTTGAGTTTAATGTTTGTCTAGATCGTGCTTTGACTAGCATCTTATTGATTACTGACTATATTTGGTAATTCACTCGATTGTGTGACATTTCACGTCTACGCATCGCAGGCCGAAATCCATAGCATAGACTCGTGTTAAAGACTACCTCGGTGTGATTAAGAGCCAAACACATGCGATTACCGGCGTAAGCGGGCACTGGTCTTACGCGACACGTTTTTGTACAAATCTAAATAATCAAGTCGCGGATGTCGTTGTAAGGCTTTCGAGGTGCGAAATTTCCTGGGAAGCCAGTAGCGCTTATTGACCTATCCGTAACGCTTTCCTCACACCCTCCCAGCTCCCCGTGGCATTTAGAGTACTACTGATAGAAAAATCTGCGAGTATGTCGATTGGTGTTGTATCGAAAAGCAGGCTTTCTATAATCGGTCCGAGGCGAGTGGAGAAACACAATCAGCGAATATACTCGTGTGGCCGTCGCAGCCGCGGCTGTTACCGCTGCCATGGCTCGTACCGCCACTGATGGTGATGTTTACGCCAAGACAGGAGAACTTGCCGCGAGAATGAGCGACTGACGCGGGAAAATTGATGCCCACAAGCGATTGATTTCACTTCGACGCTCACATTTGAGAAGCGGAGTAGATCCGGTATTTTTGTCTGCGAATGGCTCGTCAAAATCATTTGCTTAGGCACTCTTCAGGCTTGCCGACAGACAAAAACCCCACCAACACTCATAATATCGAGAAAATACGACAGGAAACAGAATATAGTGTTGCCGAAATTCCCCCGGATTGATTATACACAAGTTGTTTTTCTGAGTCTACAAACCCGTTATCGAGTTCCTTCAACGTGTAATAGCGCGCTTCAAGAAGGTTACTGTGTACAGTGATGATAATAACGTTGTTGTTAGATTATTTACATTATCTCAATTAAGCAACACAGTTTCAATTCACATTTTGTTGGCGCCTACCGATGCAATAGATCCAACGATGGACTATTTTACTAATGTTGACGTAAACTCGATAGCGCACTGATAACTTTCACTTTGGTCAACGATTATTGTTTTTTGATTAGCGTTTACATTTAATTTATAAATGATGTAATTGGGCGTCGGACTATGAGAAATACGTTGGGCGGTATGCCGTCGTTGTTGAAGAGAGCAACGGCTTCCAACAATATTGGTTTAACCCTTTAGGGGTGGGGGGGGGGGCGGGGTGCTACGCCTTAAATTTCTTCAAGAAAATTTCAATTTTCTCAAAGAAAATGTCCATTTGCAAACCAATATTTTTGAAAATTTACCACTGGGATGACTGGCTCGGTCATCAAGCCAGTCATTCCAGTTGTAAATTTTCAAAAATGATCTTCTCTTGTTCTGCAAACGGACACTTCTCAAGACCACTACAGAGGCCGTTTATGGCTTATATCAGTGTTAAGGGGTTAACGTTAGATAAAGTCTGATTACACGATTTTCTAGCCGATTGATCGTGTGCGATCTAATCGCTCGCGACAACGGACAAAATCATCGTAGAAGACCGCGCTATTTAGATTATGCGACAGTTTCTCGTTCACACATTTCCGTCGCTATACCTGTTACATAGTTTTAATTTTATTTTATGTAATTTTAATTGGTACGAAAACTCCTTGAATGATTGCGCAACAGGTCAAGATGTCCGATTTCCTATTTATATTGGATGAAATGGCACGAAATCGCGAGCAACAACTCGTGAAAATCAAACATGTTGTCGCAAGACAAGGAAAATCATAAGCTGATAGGTGTTACATTATGATTGCCGTCGTGGGCGACATCTAGACAACGATCACTCAGCTATAATATCGCATAGTCTAAATCGGCCATCAGGTCCTTCATGCACATTTGTCCTGGACCGAAGATCGTCACGATACTATATACTGTGATTTCGGTGATGACATTTGTTAGATACTTTTTTCATACCAGTGATTATTTTCGGTAATTTAGGCTAATCACACTGATAACGCAGATTATCGGGCCGGTACCGCAACAATGCTGGGTTAATACGGCCTATACCGGCCCATTAACTTGTATTATTAGGGCAATGCACTAGCCAACCATTAAAATAACTAAATTACTAATTTGTAATCGAAATTTAATTGAATGATCCATTTCTAGCTATGCCCCGCCCATTTCTAGCTATGCCCCGCCCATTTCTAGCTATGCCCCGCCCATTTCTAGTTAAGCTCCACCCACTTTCACTCGAGTTGGAATCGATTTTAACATCGAAATATGAATACCCAAAATCTTACATTCAAGGTACCTATACAGGTAAGTTATTGAATATTTTGAAACTAATTTGACTGGGAGTTGTTGCTGCCTATGGCAGCAACATCTCCCAGCCAAATTAGAGTCAAAATATTCACCATCATTTTTATGAAATTTAAATTCATCAAAGACATACAATTCGTACAATTTCATGACGGACATTTAGATTTTCCTCGTGACGGAGCTACGTCACGTTGCTCGCGAATACAGCTGATATGTTTCGTATTTGATTGTGACGTCAGATACTTGAGTGAATTATCGGATGCCTTTATTCCGTACAACTTTACAACGTATGACACCTGTTGAACATTTTGAAGCCAATTAAAAGTAAGTCATTGCTGTGATGGTAGCGGTGACATGGATAACAACTACCTTTACTCGAATTACGCGGAAAATAAAACAGATGGGCGTTAACCGCACTAAGAAAGTGGACGTATCCCGAGGCGCCGTATAGGATGTAAATAATGCTCATTTTTCCAGAGATTTGGTCGGCGCGCTTATCAGATTGCGAGGAGATCTCCGGAATTTCCACCAATTTATAATCAGAGCCGGCGCATTTCTATAATGCGTTGATGTACAGATCTTGGTATTGTTTCATTAACGAATTCACACACAGCTATCATAACCTTGATCGCGGAGCTTCAGCCAGAGCTCTGATGAGACGCCGATGCCGTGGTGGTGGCGGCACCAGCCACTCCAAGAAAAGAAATCGATGGCAAAGCCGCGCTTAGAGAAAACGAGAAATTCCCCAGTTTCATTAATCAGGCGAGCCGGCTAAACTCAGCACAAACTTTCAATCGCCTGTCATCGTTTATGTCAAGCCTGGAACAGGAAACCACTTAAAGTGAATGCGTTGTTGGTCTGACATGTTGGTACCGATACAACGTACTGACCAGTCATAAGAGAGGCTATTCAGTTACAGTAACGGCTCTCTGGTGATTTGGAACACGCGTGATGGCGTCAAGTACATTGTTACTTTCGACAGTAATTGCCACTGTGACGGGGTAGCGAGTCTCAGAGCCGCTGTTGTGATCTGAACAAGTATTTCACACTTATTCGCACGGATTTTCGACAAAAAAATATTTTTGCAAATAATAGTTCGCGTGCGCGCTTAAGCAAAAATCATTTTAAGGAGTCTTATAAATCTGATAAAGTAAGTGATCAGTATTTTATAAACAATCTATTTACTATCGAATTCTGTGATTCAAGGAATACTATTCCCAGTGAAGTAGTCGATGAATAACTAATCTTTCAGAATGGGAGAATATCGCTGAGATTAGCTGGCCAGAATGCTGGTGACAGGACACAGCTCTTAATGCTTCTGTCTGCTACTCTCTGCGTACGGAGTTGATCCTAGGGTGTATCAGGCGAGATTACGTTCAGTGTCACGCGGTGGATTAGCAGAGGACTAACACCACAATGAGAATGTGCCCAGCGACAGATTACATCTTTCTGATTGTCCTGATAATTCTTGGTGAGTAGAATGGCATGTATCATTGGTCGCTATAGTAACGTAATGAGTCTGCAAACTAACTGACGATAAGCTGGATTAACCGATTCAGTTATATATTGACGCTGTTTGGCTTCGATTCCTTGTTCCAGTCCAGCGAAACTACAAAGGATTAAATCTAAGTACAGTTGAGCTCAGGAGTAACTTAGGCCGTGATCTCACTAGAGAGTTAATCAGGAATAACGCCATACGTCAGTATGGCGTTATTCATGATTAAGTCTCTAGTGAGAACACGGATTTAGAACGTTTCCAAAACTAAATAAAACGTACTGTTGCATATTTTGAATTTTATTTGATTGGAAGCCACTGGTGGCTAAGCCTAATAAAACTAAGGCCGTACTGAAGTATGGCGTTATTCCAGATTAACTCTCTAATGAGAACACGGCATAAGTCCAAATTATTCAACATAAATTTTCTTACATCTTTTTCGAAATTGTACTGATTACCGTGTTTCTGTTCTTGTTTTCGGGAACATGTTAATTTATTTATGAACTGTACTGTACTTCAACTTCATAGTCATCATTCTGTTGGGGTGATGGGTATTGAAACTGTCGTTGTCTTAGAAATCAATAGATTCAAGACAAATACGTCTCAAAATAGTCAACACAATACCGTATTGCATGTATGTACGTTGTTAGTCCTTTAAACAAGAAAGCCCACGTACTCCAATGACAAGGAATTCAGTAGTTCAAGGTGATAGCTAAGTAGTAAAATGCTGATTGAATTTATACATAAACTATTCTATCAGGAAGAGAGAGAGAGAGAGAGAGAGAAGCATACACATGGGGTAGAGACGCTAGAGATCGTATGCGAATGAGAGAGATAGAGAGAGAGAGAGAGAGAGAGAGAGAGAGAGGGGGTGGGGGAGCGAGAGAGAGAGAGAGAGAGAGAGAGAGAGAGAGAGAACGAGAGAGAGAGATGAATACAAATGGGGTAGAGACGCTAGAGATCGCATGTGAATGACATACAGACAGAGGAAGAAAGCAAGAGATGGATATAGAAGAGTGAGATAGAATGTATTTTGAAAACAGAAAGTAGGTGCAAATGATTGCTTTCTGCAGATAACCCTATAAATGAGACCTTGCAAAGCCTTTAGTACACCTGCATGCAAAGACACATAAGGAGGAATGGGCGATGGCAATGAATGCCATGATTGATTATTCGAGTATAACAAATAGAGAAGTACCTTTTATGGTACGGTATAGTGAATGCTTTAGCTTTGCACATCGGAAGTAAAATAATCAAGGGTTTCTGACCCTCTCACGTTCTACATTTCTCAGAGGATTTATTTTTGCTGCAATATTGTCGGGGTGAATTCGCATTTCGCACTACAGTAACAGATGGGAACGTCCAGTCGTTTCACCATTATGCAAGTCATATTGCAGCGAATTTGGATGAATGGTTACCGGGAAACGGTTGCTGGTGCTGAGCAGACAAACAAAAAATACAAACAGACAGAAAAAAATTCAGAACCAGCTTTCCCCAACGGGGTAAAACCAATCAATCGCCAAATCAAAGATACGTGATCATACTCGGGTTTGTGCAGATGAATTAGACGAAGCAGTCCATCCCCCGAGTTCGGTAATACAGAGGCAAGCATGGGCAGCGGCTGTTGGGACGAAAACGTAGCGGTTCCGTAAGCCAGGTGTTTTACTGACACGTCAGCATTCTGATACACAAGCTATTTGCAATAACTAAATGATTATATGAATCCGTAAAAAACATGAATTCACAGAATCTCAAATTCAAGGCAACTACTCAGGAAAGATGTTGAATATTTTGAAGGTAATTTAACAGGGAACTGTTGCCACCAGCAACATCCATCTATCAAATTAGCTTCAAAATATCCCACACGGTATAGGTCTTGCAGGTTAGAAGAATTTTAGATATTCGACTTTTAGGGTTTAACGTGTCAAGCCATCGCCAGTCTTTAACGGCCCCGAGGCCTATTTGATGTCCCATATGGCGACCGTTATATAACACACATGCTTGACTGTATATTGGTTTCCGGCTACTAAAATGCTATGCGAAAAGAACGCGATGCTGGATTCTACCATAAACTCTGCTCCACTCCCTTGATGAAAGAGGAAGGGAAAAGGAAACTATCAATTGCTGTTATTGACTGGTAACTTGTCTTCATATAATAATAAAAATACTACCGCCTGTAAAATAGTGGAAATGAGTAATGCGAGAAAAACATTTAGTGACTCTGGTAATGGTAACCGTTTTGCTTAACCTGGAACCAGTTAATGACGCTGCTGGTCCTTCGTGCTCCGTTGTGTGTCAGCTGCGCGAGCAGGTATCGCAGACCTGAATATAGTTTTTGAAGACATTATACGTGAAAGTCACTATTTTTGGTGCGAGCCAGAATTTCCGATCAACATATTTGCAAAATACATTGTTATATGGTTTCCAAGGCCCTAACATGATACCTGCATTATGCCTGCTGAATATTTTCAAATCGGTGTGACTGTAAGTGTTTCTGTCATTTGAACCAACAGATTTCAGATAAATTGTTTTAAAATTAAACAGTCTGTTGTAGGACGTATTAGCTAATCAGCTTAACGCAAATATAAGTAAGATTATATAATTGTCTGCAGAGGATATTATTTATTCATCTGCATACACCAGCGCGCAAAGCCCCATCGGTGTCACACATTGGTTCCCACTTAGGCAAAATGGCCGAGCGTAAATGGTATTTAGCGGCATTTTTCAAATTGTTCGATTTATTTCTGTTCCTTACCGGTGGTTATAGCTTTATTATTATTGTAGGAGTGTTATCATTCAACAGCATTTTGATAGTTCCAAGGTCCTTTCCTAAAAAAACCGGCTACGGTATTGTTCAAGCCTTCAATTAACATCATAGCGCGTGTTACTGGGCCGGTACTGGGCCAATACCGGGCAGATACGGCCCAGTATCCTGCATTATCGGTTGCAGTAACCTGCGTTATTAAGGTAACTCTGGTATGAACATTCATTATGGAATATATGGCAAGGCGACAATATCAATTGTTGGATACAGCTCTCAAAGATACAAAGGAACGTGAAACGAATGAAACGAAGCTGATTATTAAGGGAGTAAGGGACTAATATGAAAACACAGGCTTACTTCTAATTGACGAAGCTATCCATTGGTATATGTATATTATAATGATGCTAATTGTCTTCTCTTGGTCCTGCTGTTTGATAGCGAAGTTGGTTAATTGTTGTTGTCCTGGCGATCGCAGCGACTGGCTTGATACGAGAAAGGATATCGTATGCCGTCATTTGTATCCACTTAACGCTTTCACGACGAAGCCGGCCAAAACCGGCCTCTGTAGTGGTCTTGGGCAATGTACATAGGCAGACCAAGAGAAGACTATTTTTGAAATTTTACTACTGGAATGAATGGCTCGATAATCGAGCCAGTCATTCGAGTGGTAAACTTTCTAAAATAAAGTTCTCTTGGTCTGCAAATGGACATTCAATAAGTAAATATTTTAATTTTGTGAACAAATTTAGTCATTAAAGGGCTAAAGTGTGAGATGTTTGACTGTTTATATGTAGCCTATCGCTTTCTATTATGGGTTTTGTAGAGCGAAATATTAACTAATATCTCTCACCAAGAAACAGCAACTATGATGGAAGTCGTTGGTGCGAGAAACATTCTTACTGACCCTACGTTCTTAGATTAAAATACCACTTAGCAACTATTAACGGTAGTGAGTAGCGAATCGACGATAACCAAATCACGATTTTGGAATTTCAGCGGAGCCATACCTGTAGGCATGTTGTTGAACATTTTAAAGGCATAATTTCCCTCACTCAGCAACCTATGTCTTGCCTCCTGCCGTATCTTATCCGAACTGTCGGTATTCAAACATTTTGAAAGTTCCCTTTGAGAAAAATGTGCGTGCGCGCCGTGGCCTGTGCGTGCGTAGGCGTACACGCATGTGTGAGTATGTTGGATCTCACGGCCATCCAGATCACGATGTCAGGGTATTATCGATGTAAATGGCTTTCTCACTTTCCTGGTTCCTGTAAATAAGGTTAACAGCACATCAGTTCATATTAACTGTGGCTATATTCTTGCACCTCGTCGATGTAAAAGCCTAGGGGAAAAAAGATGCAATGGGCGGTACTGCTTTGTCCACTTTTGCATACATTTTTGCTATTGGCAAATAGACTATGTCAGAAAACCTGTTTATAACGGACCGGTATAGCATGTCAAAAAGTGGTCACTAATATAGGGATCCATTTTTTTTTGCCATTCCCCGCCCATTTCTAACTACGCCCCGCCAATTTTTACATAGGCTCATCCCATACACTTTTCGTATTTCGTAACGGAGTTATAATACGTAATTATTATTATGACGCAATTGATTATGACATCATACACTTGACTGTCAGATCTGATTCCACCCACCCCCATTACCCTTACTATCGTAATACATTTCATTGATTACGATACGATTACGATGACCATGGTCATCATCTTTTGCAGCCAAATGCATGTTTCTGCTATAAACAGGGTTGACTCTATTTAGTGCTGAGAAACACCTCCTTTAGCTGTATAGCGTATCCCCTACTGTGTCAATATCGCCTGTATGCGCTTAACCCCGCTTGTGTCAACAGCGCCTCAAGCGCTCAAAATACTACTCGATATATCAATTACACATTTTGCTGGTCAATATTTTTCAAGATATTTTAATTTTAGAAGACTATTTTTGTCAATTTACAAATGATTTTCTTCCCGCAGGATTGACCATTAAAGGGGTAATGGTAGGGAAGATTAAAGTTTTTACTTAGCCAGTGACTATCTGCAGGCTTAGAGAAGATTATTTTTGAATATTTACCACTAGAATGACTGGCTCGGTAACCGAGCCAATCATTCTAGTGGTAAATATTCAAAAATAATCTTCTCTAAGCCTTTCAAATAGGCACATCTGAAGACCACTGCAAAGCAGGTTTTTTGGTCAGTTTGACCATTAAAGGGTTAAGTTGTGACATAAGAGGGGTTAAAATTCTACTTTTATCAATTAACCCTTTAATTTGTCAAGATTTCTCAGGAAAATGGAAATATTTGCTCAGTGAATGACCGTTTGTTGTCCAAGAGAAGAGAACATTTGTAAATTTACCACTGGAATTTAGGAAAGTAGTTTTTTCACAAGTTATTTGACGGTTGTGGCGATTAATGGATTAATGGTCAGGAAAATGTTTTCTTAGTCAGTGTCCATTTGCAGGCCAACAGAAGATTATTTTTGAAAATCTATCACGGGAATGACTGGCTCGCTAACCGAGCCATTCGTTCCAGTGGCAGACTTTCAATAAATAGTCTTCTCTTGTCCTGCACAAAGACAGTCTACTGCAGAGGCCGTCATGGCCGGTTTTACCATTATAAAAGAGGGTTTAAATTGACACTTATAATACAGTCATTTATACTCATGTAAAAGAGATGAATAGCCACACGAACCTTCCTGTCGTCTAGATTAACCCGCGAACAGCAATAATGGAGACATATTCTGAAACCACAACGACCTGCTATGGTCAATAGGCCTATATCGCTGCACTGCTGTCCATGTTTTGAAGTGCCCGTTCATTGATGTGTACATGAGAAGGTATTGATCGATATATGCTCTCCCCGAAAGCACGCGTTACTGAAATTCATGAACATGGTATTGGCATTTATGTTACCGTTTTGAGTAGGAGGGGTAAGGAGTGATACAGAGAGGAAGGGAGGGATGGAGGGAGTGGGTGAGAGAGAGGGACGAGAGAGAGAAGGGGAGAGAGATAGGGAGAGAGGGAGGGGAGAGGGAGAGAGGGGTGGAGGGTGGGAGATGGGTAGGGGGTGTGGTGGAGGGAGAGGGAGGAATAGATAGAGAAAGTGGGAGAGAGGGAGGGGGTAGTGAGTGAGGAACGGAGAGAGGGAGGAGAAAGAGAGAGAGAAAGAGAGAGAGAGAGAAAGACGGACAGACAGACAGACTGACAGACTGACAGACTGACAGACTGACAGACTGACAGACTGACAGACTGACAGACTGACAGACAGACTGACAGACAGACAGACAGACAGACAGACTGACAGACAGACTGACAGACAGACTAACAGACAGATATTTCTATTTACTTTTCAACTTGTTTGAACGAAATCATAGCAAATACCCGTTTTCTGTAATCTCTTTTAGGCTAGAAAATCGATGTTTGGTTTGAGATTTCAAATTGTTAGAGGCATGCTCAAAATTCCCTATGGAAATTAATAAGGGTTCCAGGAATATAATTATTGCGAAATTGTTTTTATGATAGGATTTTATTTCTGGAGAAAGCATAAAAGACGAACAATGTCGCCTTGACGTGAGAAATGTGCTTGATTTGTGTGACAGATGCGCAGGAAATGCTACCGGGCATTCTCCAAAAGCGCATACCGAAGTGCAACGCACTCATAAACAATACGCTTTCAGTTCCTGCTACGGCATTTTTAAAGTCCACCTGCTAGTTGCGGCGGGATCACGTCGACAAATAGTAGAGAGCGGCGAAAGCATGAATGGGACAGATACTGGATGGGTTCAGGGTGTGAGGGGTATTGAATGTACGTATGGTTTCTGTCATTTACTGGACTTCACATCTACTTCAACTACTTCTGGTCGGCTGGTTTTGTAATTTTTGTGTTGATGGCAACTCGCCATGTCATATCCCTCCAGCGCCATTTCTAGCTCTGTCCCGCCCATTTTTAGCTAAGCGCCCCCACGTTTCGCGCTGGTTGGGATCAGTTTGAATCCTGAATTCTGTGAATCCCAATATCAAGGTAACCTTACAGGTAAGCTGTTGAATATTTTGAAACCAATTTGACTGGGTCAACAACGCCCAGTCAAATTAGTTTAAAAATATACAACATAATGTTTATTAAAAACTACAGACATACAATTCGTACACATGACGGACTTTCCAACATTCAATACGGAGCTGGATATGACGCTAAATATTGTCAGCTCAGTCTATCTATGCCGTATCAGCGTATGACGTCAAATAATTGAGTTACAAATCGCCCCACCCCCACCCACCCCACCTCACATGCCTATAGTGGGTTTCATGACATGTTGTCTGGTAAACATTACACATTTCAAGTAAGTGTCACGATTGTGTAGGCGCTTAGTTGGTGTGGTGGGTGTGGTGGGTGTGGTGGGTGGGGTCTGGATGGATGAGGATGGAGGGTGATGCACGAGGTGTGTGGTGCGATGCGGAGGTGTAAGACTAATATGGCCTTTCATTCAACCATCAATCCGGCTTATCACATGTTCGCTTGTTGTTTCGATAGATCTTATTAAAATACTTTACCTTAACCTCTGTCTTGTACCGGTGGGTATCGCGGGCGGTGGAGTTGGGTTGGGGGTGGGGGTGGGCAGGGGATGAAGCTTTTCTATCAACTTGGTATCCTTGAAGTGTTTGCAGGCCACGGTTCTGGAGGGTCTTTGTCACACCATCATCCCAGCTTTTTTCCTGATCTTCCTTGAGAAGATTCAAGATAAGTAATTTTGGTCACGAAACTTGTCACGTGACTTATTACTGATAGCGATGATAATTGCAGTGATGCCAGCGGGATGACTGGCCTGTTGGATGTATAAATAGCTTCGGCAATAATACGAATACCTACAACAGCTAATTCCTTAGCAAATGATCTGTAGTATTGGAAGCCGTATTACAGACGTGAGTCGGGCGATGGTGCGATACTCAACTAAACGCGTATATGCTTCAAATGCTTATAAGAGTTTGACTTACATTACCAATACTCTCAAACCATTGCAACTGGCGTATCAGGCGTTGTCTTTATTGTCAATAAATATTCAGAAACTAAAGACACCTTTCGGACACAGTAGCCACAGAAATGGCCACATAGAACTAACTCAGCTCCTTGGTCCAGATGTGCCATGTGTACTATGTTTGCTTCAGCCACGGTTGTAGTTTTGTTAATCTACTAACAACAGTTGTATTCGGTATTTGTAAGCAGAGGACCAAGGACTGGCCGACTCTGGGATTAGAGAAATTGTGCTGTATTGACGGTTAGTTTAACATGTCCTGTGCCCCAGGTCATCCTTAGAATGATTCACATTGGGCAAGCTTGCTTTCTGCATTAATCAGAGGATATCACATCTACGACAACGCAGGTTACTGGGCCGGTACTGGACGAATACCGGGCCAATATGTCCCGGTATTGGCCCAGTAGCTGCCCAGTAACCTGCGTTATCATGAATGTCTTAATACATCCATGAACATGTTCATGAACAGAATCTGAGTTCGTCTTTACTCCTTTCTCACGGGTGGCGCATGGCACCCTCGTGTTTATTTATCGATCATGGGGTGGGCTGTAGTTGCTGCCACGTAACGATGTATTTACCTATTATATTATGTGTTTCAGGACATTGTTGTCGTGCTAACTCATTAAGAAGATGTTAAAATGTCATGAATAAATTTGATAAAGTTTAGATGACATGGGATACCGAGTTATTCGTAAAGTGTCAGCGTGAGTTGACGTATCCCGTTAAAAAACAAAATCGGGGTATGGCGGGGGTGGGGGGGGTGGGCTTTGGGGTGGCTGGCTGCAAAGGACGGTTGTTGCTTAAAATGGGATTGCAGCATCACCCGTCTTAAGGAACCACCGTCATTTGATTCCAAAATGTTATTTACCATTTACCATAACAATACCATGATAGACTGACAGTTGCATTGAGTGCCCACCTGTTCTGAATGACCACTTTTTGATGTCTTTCAATGGATGAATACACTTTCAGCTATGCAACTCCCATCTCTGGTTACGCGCCGCCCATACTTTAAGCGCATTGGGATTGATGTATATATTTTGAATTCCGAATTACCAACATCCCCATTTCATGGTAATTATATGGCTATCATGTTGAATATTTTGAAACTAATTTTATAATGATGTATTATAACTCCGCGATGACGCTCGAAAAGTGTATCGTACGAATTGTAAGTCTGAGATGGATTTGCAATTAATAAACACACTGTCGAATATTTTGAAACTGATGCGACTGGGCGCTGTTGCGGCGACAAGACGGGCGCTGTTACAACCATAGGAAATAACATCAGCCAGTCAAATTAGTTTCATAACATTCATAACCAGCATAGTTACGTTGAAATTGGGATTCTGGTAATTCATCAATTCGGGTTCAAAGTATATAAATCGACTAAGCTCAATTACGATGTAATAATAATCTATTATATAGGAGCAATTGATCTTAGTGGACCTATGCAGTTTATACATCCATCATATGACGTCATATGACGTCATAATAAACTACGCGATGTGTAGGATGACGTCATAATCATTACGTCCTGAATGACTCGATTTTGTCCGTCACATGGAGTGTATGTCTTTACTATTTAATAAACATGCTGTTGAATATTTTGAAACTAATTTAATTGGGCGCTGTTGCTGCCATAGGCAGCAACAGCCTCCAGTCAAATTAGTTTCAAAATATTCAACAGCCTATCTGTACAGTTTTCTGGAAATTGATAGATAGGGAGTTCAGGGATCGATCGACCCCAATACGAGCGAGATTATTAATCAATGGGATACAACCATAGGAAATAACATCAGCCAGTCAATTAGTTTCAAAATATCTGTAGAGATTTCTGGAAATTGATAGATAGGGAGTTCAGGGATCGATCGACCGCAATACGAACGAGGTGTGGGTGGAGCCTAGCTAGAGATGGGCGGTGCACAGCTAAAACTGGAAAGTTTAATCAAGGGCCAACTAAAAAATATTTAGTTGTAGACAATGAATGAATGAGTTTATTTAAAAACTCAGCATTTGAACCAAAATAACTAGCTCTGACAAACATATCATCTATTGTCATGCACTGGAATGGCAATGTTAAGTTCGGATTATATAATTGAACCCGGTTTATCATTGGTACTAAAACGCTTATTATCCAGTTTTACGATTTCATATCGATGTGCTCTATTTTGTCGACATATCACATTATTTTATAATAACTTGTCCACATATCCTATTGATTAATAATATTTTGTCGACATATCCTATTACGGTATTTAATGATAGTGTGTTGATATACCACAATAATTAACGAGAGTAATAAACAGTGCCGCTCATCGCCGTACTGCTTTTGTCAAGTTGTACAGATTTTCGGATTATCAGAAAGTTTCGACTTTGCCGGATTGCCCCTATTTCCGCTATTACGTTGTGGACTCCTAGTGCATTGTCACACCCTTCTTTTGTTGAACATTGAGCCAAATCGGACTAGTAGTATCCGAGATATCCATAGATTCATAATCTGATCCGATCCGGATCAGGATTCTTTTATTCGAATAACGGCCACGTCTGAAAATATTATCACACGGCAAGTGCATTCGTTGTGTCAAAATTTTAACCAAGTCGGATGAGTAGATTTTTTAGATACAGCACTGGGCAGACAGACAGACAGACGGACAGACAAACAGACAAATATAAGGCAGGCAGGTGGGCAGGCAGGCATGCGTGCAGGCAGACAGGCAGGCAAGCAGGAAGGAAGGAAGGAAGGCAGACAGGTATGCAGGCAGATAGACGGACAGACGGACGGACAGACTGACGCGATTGCAATACCCGGTTCCCATTTACGGGCCGAGGGTAATGATATTTCGTTGGCATATCACACTATTTAATTCAATCGCGCATTATTAAGAAGTGAATAATTAATGTATAGTTTTGGCTTAAATTAGATTTATTGGGAAAATCAATCGATTTCATTACTAGAACCTGTCTTGTTTGATTTAATATTCTGTTGCATCACTCATCCGAACAGTAACACAATTTACGTCGAGTGAACATTCGATAGCGTGTATTTTATTGTAGGCGCCTATTACATCACGACGTTATGACACAAATTGGTTGTTTTCTAAAAACAACGGATTACTGTAGAAATACCAGGTACAATCAGAATATATATTGCGTATTGATCAATGGAGGGATCCAGCTTATCGATCAATCACATGGCGTCATACTCAATTACGTCACATGTAAGATGGTGTCAGAATCACTTCCGTCATGAATGACGTTATTTCATCCGTCACAAACGCGTAATAGTTCGTTAAGTTGTACGAGTTATATGCATTTACTATTTAATACATCCTCTGTTGAATATTTTGAAACTAGCAGCAGCACCGAGTCAAATTAGTTTCAAAATATTCAACCTCTTACCTGTATAGTTTTCTGGAAATTGCGATTCAGAGAGTGCAGGGATCCATTAATCCCAATGCGGGCAAAGCGTGGGTGGAGCTTAGCTAGAGATTGGCGGGGCATAGCTAAACCCGGATTCCTCCATTCCTTCCCTGTTGTATGCCTAAGTTTTTTACCATCCCAAAATTGTCAAATTTCCAATATCTGTATTAAACATTTAGTACACGTCCGTCCTTCGCGATGATTTTCTAAAGATGTGTCTTCCTGAACACAACTGCTAGTAATTATTCCCTTTTAAGTCAAGTCTTGAAATTCCCGTCATGCGCTGATCATGGCCGCTTCATTTCCTCTCTGTGCTGGCGAATTGAAGGTTTTATACACAGCTGTTCGCTATGTGGTGTTTCACAATTACTGCTATCGTTCAAAATTTGCCGCACACGTGAGAGAGCTATTGCATATTTTACGCCATATTCATCACGATAGCCACTATATACAGCACAGAAATAACATAATATTTTTCCAAAACAGAAGTACAACATAAAGTTGAATATTCCGACCATAATTGTATTAGAAGACATTGCTGTATCGTTTCAAATCTAGTTATGATCAAAATATTCAACAGAAGATTTAATATATCGTATTCAAAATTGTACTAACTGTCTTTTCTTTTTTGTTTTGGAAACATTTTAACTTATTTATAAGCTGTACTGTAGATAAGCATCTGTTTGTCAAGTCGTCCAAAGCAGACATATACAGTTTGATTCACATATGCGAAACATGTGTTATCGAATTGACGATCCAATTCTAGATAAGCCACGCCCCTTTTACGCGTATTGGAATCGATTTGAAACTTTGAAAAGAAAATTCATTGAATCCCAATTTCAAAGTAACTATATAGGTACGCTGTTGCAAATTCTGAAACTAATTTGGCGGGAACCTGTTGTTGCCAATGGCAGCAACAGCTTCCAGTCAACTTAGTTTCGGCATAGGCCTATTTAACACACTGTTTATTAAATTGTAATCCATCACATCCACTCGTAGACTTCGTGGCCGACATGTATTCGATTTTCGCGACTGAGAATACGCCATTCTGATTATGACGCTAGCGATCATGTGACGTAATTGGTTATGACGTCAGATACGTGATTATCATATCGGATTCCGTCAGTGAATTACGTTATTGTCAGCATACCAATGGAATGCAATAATAGATAGACAGCAGCTAGTAATTTTTTTAATCATATATATTGGAAATAATAATTTCTTTACGAATTTATACATAGGAACCCTTATTTATACAAAAAATAATATGTAATATATTTTGAAATGAATTTGAGCAAAAGTCGTTGCTGCATACACCATCAACGCATTTCGAGGAGATTATTTTCAAATGTATTTCCTGTATAACCTGAAAATAAAGTAGAAATAGTATATTTTCAGTGGTAAAACGGTTTTGATAATTTTAGAACTAGCCTTCGTGTATTTGTTTGATAGTGGTCTGAGATGGTTCAATACACTGGCCTAATGTATCGATTTTCCTAGTTACAAATCTGTTTACGAAAGCAAAAATTAAAAAAATTAATCATCAATATTCTTCTCTTATGGTTTTTTCTTTATGGTACTATCGTGATAACTCGGCTTACTGGGTCGGTATTGGACCGATACCTATAGGCAATACAGTCCGACGTGGGCCCAGTAAGCCGTGTTTTCAGGATACTTTATATTGATTCGATGTAGATGGCCAGTGTTAATTCAGCGAGTTATTGTAGTTCTTCGCACGTCGGTTTTAATTCATCTTCAATTTATAATTTACACAAATTGGTAGAAGGATGAATTGTTCATATCGATCGCGTTGATGATTGCACTATACAGCAAAAGACTGTACTTATATAACTGTTCATCAATTAAATTTCAGAGGTCTAACTTAAGGAGCTCCGGATATTGCTTTGATTTATTTATTGATTGATTGATTGAATTGCTTAGTTGGTTGGTTGGTTGATTGGTTGGTTGGTTTGTTGTTATTCTGTTTGTTTGTTTGTCAGTCGGTCGGTTGGTCTGTCGGTCTGTCTGTCGGTCGGTCAGTCGGTCGATCAATCGGTCAGTCGGTCGGTCGGTCGGTCGGTTTGTCGGTTGGTCGGGCGGTCGGTCGGTCGGTCAGTCGGTCATTCGGGTCGGTTGGTCGGTCGGTCGGTCGGTCGGTCGGTCGGTCAGTCGGTCGGTTGGTCTGACCATAATTGCATTAGAATTTCGGGTCTGTCAGCTTGATTGATTGATTGATTTATTAGTTAGCTGCTTGCGCTTGAGTGATTGGATGGATGGTTGGTTAGTTGCTTACGTGCTTGGTTAGTTGCTTGTTTGGTTACTTTGCGTCTAGCCCTGACATACCAAAATGATACGGAAAATTTGTTCCCAAAACGTTGCTTGCAAAGGTTTCATAAGCCTTATTTCTGATAATGTTCAGCCTCTACAAAGTATTGATTCTAAAACTGTGTTGCGGAGACTTGGTCTCTGCAAGAACACGTGGCCAAAATGGTTAATATACTGGATTACACGTATTTATCTCGATGTATCGAGTAGACCTACCTAAATTGTAACACAATTAGTTACATTCGTTCACCATAATATTAAAGTGCAAGTCGCTACCTAATTGAACCATCGTAACTAGCTTTTATGCCAAATGTACTAGGCACCGACATGACTGTTTCCTGTTGGACTATGTCTATTGTGCTTCTATGCTTAGAGCCCAGAAGGTCAAGTCGTCGCTACGTTTAATACCGCACAGCAGATGCTCCTGGATTCGATTTTTTTCTTTTCTCGTGTTTACTTTGTGGCAATCGACTATCCCGCGAAATAGAAATTCCGCCATATGATCGATACTGGTTTCCCAAGAAGTCTATTGTGACTTTCAAAGTATCAGATAGCATCTGGCGAAAATGCACATTGACAATAATAATAATAATAATAATAATAATAATAATAATAATAATAATAATAATAATAATAATAATATTAATAATAATAATAATAATAATAATAATAATAATAATAATAATAATAATAATAATAATAATAAAGCGGCTCTGTTGTACAACTTTGTCAAATAAGACAATGCAGTGATTTTGTAAATAACATATAATATAGAAATGCTGAATATTTGAAATCATGAAGAATGCAGACGGTAGTGGGTAGATGTGGGATTTGCGCGCTCGTTGATGCTGCGTTGATCGACATCATCAGGCTGGAGAGATAGAACGCTTGTCAAGGGCAACAGCAGCATCGGTGAAAGTGATCAGCTGCGCGGACACATCAGTTAATGGCATTAAGACGACCTGAAAATTAATCGCTTTTCACTGCTTCGTCTTGTCACAGCCGTTTCTACCACGTGTGCCAACACCGGACTGAGTGATCTATGCACGCTTATCAATCTGACAATATAAAATCTAATGCCAAATAATTATGAAGAATACTTATATGATAATGCCGTTTTTGTACTATTTTATCATCTGTTGGAGTCTTAGATTAACGCTTGTCAGGTGTCTAAGAATTATTCTCGTACCCCAATGCCCCTTGGAAATGGGTGGTGTGGTGGGTGGAAATCAAGATTAGTGTCAAAATATCTAGCAAAATAACGAATTGGTGGTCCTCTCGGCGACTTTTAGATGGTAGCCTGCCTGCCTTTTAGATGAATACGTAAATACAGTCATCATATACTCCTTTGAACACCTTTCCATTTTAGCCATGCCCCGCCCATCTCTAGCTAAGCTCCACCTACACCTCGCTCGTGTTGGGAATTTGACTGGGCGCTGTTGTTACCTATGGCAGCAACAGCGTCCAAGTCAAATTAGTTTCAAAATATTCAACAGCGTGTTTATTAAATACAGAGACATACGATTCGTACAACGTGTCGGAAATTTAAGAGTTAAAGACGGGCCATAAGAATTATTTATGACGTGATGATTATGACGTCATCCCACACGCCGCTTAGCTGATTATGACGTCATATGATATCAGATTGATAGATGGATACTCTGGAAAGGCGAATTATAAGATAGATCAAACGCCGTATTACGCAACAAATAGCCCGCCATAGTAGTAACGCCGTTGAGGCAAATTAGGAAAAATATGTTCAACATTCTTGGCCAACACGCGCTTGCATTGGCATTACAATATTGGCTTTTAAAGGTGCAGACTCACCCCAAAATACTTGAAAATAAAATTGTTAAATTGTATACTTTTAGAGGCTTAAATTGTGTGACTAAATGCAATGAAAGGACATTTATCCTAACATATGGTGACAGACGAGTCCCTAATTCAAATTCCGAACTTAAAAAATTATATAAATTTATGAGTAATGAAATCATCATATGCTAAGAGTTATTTCGTTTCATTACATCAAGGTCCACAGTTTAAGCCTGTACAAGTATACCATTTTTACAATTTTATTTTCAGTCATTTTGCTGTGAATATGCACCTTTAAGAGACGGAATAGGTGAACGTTCGTCATGGGAGGCATTCGATTTAACTGTGTGCCTGCAGGCTATGTTTTCCAGGGGGGGGGGGTTAACCCTGGACAGGCTGGCCAGAGTTATTGCGCATTGGAATTATTGTCTGGTGGCTTGTAGCAGCTAGACGGTTAAAATTAGCCATGTAGAAGGAATATCTGATGTAATCAGTGACTAGTGGTGAACGATGATGAGGATGATGATGATAATAAGAGCGATAGTTGCTATTGTGGTTTATACATCTTTATGTTTTTTTATTCGATATAACGTCTAAGTCATAACCAATTGGCCTTTCCAGTTTTAGCTATGGCCCGCCCATCTCTATCTAAGCTCCACCCACACCTCGCTCGTGTTGGGATCGATCGATCTTTGAACTTCCAGACTATAAATTTCCAGAGAGCTATACAGGTACGCTGTTGAATATGTTGAAACTA
>CM067369.1:168756310-168773810 GCA_034401795.1 Chaetoderma sp. LZ-2023a | reverse complement strand
TCCCTTGCACGCTTTAGAGGGGTACCCCGATATGTAAATACTAAAATCGATACTCGTCAATTGTTGAGGAACGGATCTTGATAGAACTGCAGTATGCATAGGTGGGGAAGGGATAGGCATAACAGCGGTACCCGGATTTTATTTGGTGGTGTTTAAACATTCCTCAATAACGGAAGAGTAGATGTTTTAATATACAACGGTGGTGTGCCGTCTAAAATCAAGCATGGATCATGGCTTGTATAACCTTTTCTTGTTTAAAATACAGGTTCGTCTTCATTTATATTTTATTAACCGTGTCGTTGACCCATGTATCAAGTTGAATGCTAATGTAAGTCTGGGCGGATCTTCTGTAACCGTCTCCTCGTGTTGAAGTGCGAAGATAAGGGAGATGATTAATATGTTTTCTCCCTCTATTTTGGTGCACAAGAATGTCTCACAAATGTTCAAAGTACGCAGAGCATATGGATGCATCAACACAGCGCGTCGAGTGTCGGCAGAGAGAGAGAGAGAGAGAGAGAGAGATAGAGAGAGGGAGAGAGGGAGAGAGAGGGAGAGCGAGCGAGAGTGCGTGCGTGCGTGCGTGCGTGCGTGCGTGCGTGCGTGCGTGCGTGCGTGCGTGTGTGTGTGGAGGATGTGGGCAGAAATGGAGTTTAGCACCAAGAAACAATACTGTACATTATCTATGATCCAATAGTTTGTTGAACTTGTTAAAGATGATTTGTCACGAATCTGCTGTCAATGGGGTTGCAGCGAAATTGAGGAATCTATTTTTAGCTATGCCCCGCCAATCTCTAGCTAATCCCCCGTCAACGCTTTGCCCGATTTGGCGTATTTTAATTGTGACATCTGCCTATCTGTGACGTATTTGATTGTGACGCCATATACTTGACTGACAGATTAGATTCCTCTACTAGTGACAACATACTAAACGCGTATCCGGTATGGGTTATATAATTTCCAGAGGTTGGGCTGGCAATACGGTAGCAGTAAATTAGATATTCCAGCGGTAAATGGCATTTGGGCCTCCTAGGCCGTGGTCTCATACAGGCACTATTTCGATAAATATCAGGCATATCGACTAGCGTTCTCATTGGACTGGCTCTTTTACCAATAAATACGTCATCTATTTCGAAATTTAATCCCACAAAATCGGCGGTTTATTTTCCGATATATCGGCATTGGCTCCACCAGGTAGAACCACCGTTCAGCCCGGGACTATCTTCTAGCAGTGGGAATGCAAACCGATATATCGGCTACTTATATAACCTACACAGTACACGAAATAGTTAAACAGGATTAGGCAATAAAAATGTGGCCTTAAGATTGTATTTTAAGACATGCAGTCTTGTAACATATCTTACGTAACCTCCACCATCTGACCCTAAAACCAAGTATCCGCCATAGAAGGTTTGATTGTATGTCGTTCTTTGCAGCTAGGTCCACTGATCTCGATAGATATCTTACGGCTGATTATTATGAAAACATGTTGCCAAAAGAAATCCTTTCTTTCTGAAATAAGGTGGTTATATGACTTGCTTCACGTTATAAGGATTGAAATAGATTTCGATAACTGACTCTTCAATTCCAGACTTAATACTAGTAGGGAATACGCTTTTGTTATTCAATAGTCTGCCTGTGTATGGCTACAGCAAGCGGAAACACGATTTACATAAATAGAGTGGGCGGGAGAATTCAACGTATGCGCTTAATATTGTATCACAAACACATAATCTATTTCTGTTGTTTTGCTCAGAAAATGTTACACACTGTTATTTCTTTCTCTTGTCTGTCCCTATTCCGGGCAGACTTCTAAATTTGATTAACCTAATTCTCTCTGAGAGTTGATAATGGTCTCATGTACTAATGTAATTTATCACCTCATATTGCGATCATTTCAGCATCTAGAGCACTGTCTGAAGGGAGTGTTTAGTGTAGTTAGGTACTTCGCAAGTGATGTGCTGATTTGAATAAAATTGCTGAAAATCAAGCAAAGCCAAGCTCTCGTTTCAAACAGAAAATGCAGTTTCGTTTTTCTGTTATGTTCCTCATCACGTATTGGAATTGATGGAGCCAATCGGTAACTCAGGTACCTGACGTCAAAATCAAACTACTTCACTCGTTAGGTGACCTCACAATCAAATGGCGCAGAGCCGTTCCTAAAAGCGAAAGGTCCGACAGGAACCTTCTGAATTGTATGTCTTTGCTGAACGTTTAATTTAGTACCGATTATGCTGTATATTTGGTAACTAATTTTACTTGGAGCTGTCTCTAGCATTGGCATAAAGAGCTCCCACTCAAAGTAGTTTCAAAGTATGCAACAGCTTACCTGTATAGTATTCTGGAAATTGAGATTCATAGAGTGCAGTGAGCGATTGATCTCAACAAGGGTAAGGCATGGGTGGAGCTTAGCTAGAGATGGGTGTGGCATAGCTAAAACTGGATTCATCCATTGGCGGGTATAGTTAGAAATGATCCTTCTATGCACACCAGAGCGTGCGCTTCGACAGTTGCGATGTGAATCCGTGAAATGGTTGCATCCGATTTGTCAGTCACGTATATGACGTTATAATCAACTACTTCGCATACAGGCTGACGTCACACTAATAATTGACAGACACCCTCGGTCACGAACCTGGAATAATCTGTCAGTTGTACGAATTGTATGTTGTTACCATATACTAAACACTCGGTAGAATATTTTGAAACACATTGTAACTGTAGGTAGCGACAGCCCACAGTCAAATCAATATCAGAAATCCCCAACCGGTTAGCTGTATAGTTTTAGGGAATTGAGATTCTGGGAATTCAAGATTCAAACTATATTAATCGCAAAGCATGGACGGAGTTTAGCTAAAGATGTGCGGCGAATAGCTAAAAGTAGATTCATCCCATACATTACAGTTGCACACATATTATTTTTCCATGTACATGTGATTGATCTAAGCTAAATTGGAGTGAATGTGTCATGTCTATGTTCAAATGCGCTAGTATTGGCCAAATATTACAAACACGCCCTGCTTTTTGAGAATCCGATTGGACAATGCATGGTGACTATGGTAATCTAGCAAATATCTGCCTTTTGAAGGTGGAAAAGGTAGACCAAATTTCTAACGGCAAAATATGTACCCTTACCAGCTTCAATACGACGTCTTGAACAGCAGCTGGTTCAAGACCACCTAGGTGGAAAAGAAAGCAGTTAACAAAAAGACATACAAACAGTTATCTGCCATATTTGTGTGCTGGTTTTATCCCGCCGCATCCACGTATCCAGTGTGTATATCCTCACGCTGCCATGCACTCAAACATAAAATCACCAACTTGCCAACACTTTCGCATACGCATGCAATGGCAATTAGAAAAATACCATCGTCTAGGTATTAATGATGGAACATGATTGCATATGATTACAAATTGCATCAGAATATTATGGCTGAGAAATTCAATACATATTGCAGGTCAATCTATATGCCAAACAATGTCCTTGGTTTAATGATAGCAAAAAAGCTCTGTTTCCCAGATGATGACATGATTTCTATATGTGAACAAGTCTTGTATTAGATGAACACTAATTGTTGGGGTAATTGCTTGATAAATCTTGTTGATAATCGCTAAACGTGTGCCCACCTAATTCACAAACCATAAACCTAATGAATTTAGAGAATTTGAAGAAATCACTTTTCTTGAAAACCGTTTTATTTTGCTAGCCATCTCCTCGATTCCGGTATTGTTGAGTTCAAAGCTAATAGATGTCTTGTGGGATATACTGTTCATTTCCCTTTGTGCTGAATGAAGTACAACGTTAACAATGCTGTGATTGATTACGGGTATGCCTTTTCTGATTCGACGTTGCTGTCAGAGAATGTCTCACAAATGTCTGCGACTAATGGAACACACGCAATTGCATCAGCACTGCGTGACGAGTGTGTGCGGAGAGGGTGTATAGATTGCTGATTTGGTTGGAATTATACAAAGGTAGATCGTTCCTCACATTGGGATGGTGCTTCGTTAGAAATTCAGATTTTGAGACAAGCTGACAAATGAATGGCAACGATTTCTTTCAGTAACAGCGTTAAGCCTTTCATGCCGAAGCCGGCCAAAAATGGACAGTGGTCTTGAGGAATGGCCATTTGCTGGCCAAGAGAAGAGTATTTTTGAAATTTTATCATTGGAATGACTGGCTCGGTAACCTAGCCATGGCTCGATAACCGAGCCAGTCATTCCAGTTATAAATTTAAAAAAATAGTATTTTCTTGACCTGCCTAAAGACATTCAATAAGCAAATATTTTATTTTAAGCCAAATTTGGTTATTAACGGGTTAAATATTGCTTCTTATTCATTAATTCCAATATCACCAATTACATTTTTAGAGCACACATCAGCCATCGATGGATTAATTGGGTGACTGATTGATTGATTGCTCGCTTGCTTGTTTGCTTGCTTGCTTCCTTGTTTGGTTGGTTGGTTGGTTGGTTGGTTGGTTGGTTGGGTGCTTACTTGATTGATTGGTTGGTTGGTTGGTTGGTTGGTTGGTTGGTTGGTTGGTTGATAGGATTGTTGGTCGGTTGGTCAGTCGGTCGGTCAGTCGGTCGGTCGGTTGGTCGGTCGGTCGGTCGGTCAAGCGATCGATCGATCGATCGATCAATTGATCGATCGATTACTTGAATGGTTGAGTAATAATTTGACAATTTACAATGCCAATAACTAGAGTATATCAATATTTAGCAAGGGTTTAGCCTACATATCTCTTCTCATCCTGAATTTAAAGACGTTATGTATTAAAAGAGCCAAACATGAAGCCACACTATGTTGAAAATACATGTGTGCTATGGATAATTTCCGACTGAATTTAGATGTTTTATAGTTTGCTTACGTCAGTATACAAAAACATGTTGTACATCGGTGCACATATTCTCTAGTCAAATGGCACCTTCGCTTTGATTCCTAACAGCCAGATATCGCATACTCATTATTATGTAGAACTAATTAGTAATTAATTTATCTGCATTAGATGCGGAAATGCATTGAAATTAGTTTCAGAAAATCCAGTGGTATATAATTATGCTTATGTTAAAATCACAATATCGAGACACCAAACGTTAAAAGAATAATATCTCATGAATTGAGTTATCAATTACAGAAAGGAGTATCTTTCCTTATTATATACTGCTGCGGCGTGCTACCAGAATGCTATGTCTGCAGCTGGTAGGGTGGGGTGGGGCAATTTGCTGGCATCGAGAGTGCAGAAAGACGTACAGTGTCCTCTGTTCACTATTATAATTTAACATACTTAATTTCAATCAATTCTTCACCCAGAGAACTCATAAAGTACCGTTTCTATCTAGTAATTATTTGCATTGTTTGCTCCTATTTCCAGTGGACCTCTAAATCTGATTAGCCTAATTTTATCAGAGAAGAGATAATGATCTTGTACATTGAATTGAATAACACATATTTGATGACATATTTTGAAAGGGATCCCTTAATTATGTATTTCTTTCTCTGAAGAACATGACTGAGGTCTACAGTATAAGTTATGCGATAGTTTGCATCACATAGATTACATCACGGAGTTGAAAACCAAAGAGGTCTATCTGCTCATTCCAACAGACAACACCACATCAAAACCTACCACAAGCCCGTCAGCTTCTTAAGATCACACTTAGTAAGACCTAAAGATAAACTGACCACAGATGAACGCTCTGGAGTCATCTACAAGATCGAATGTGACCAATGTGAGGGTACATATATAGGCGAAACGAAAAGGCCTCTCAGCACCAGAGTCAAAGAACATCTTAATCAAATTCCAACTCAGCTGTGACAGAGCTCACAGAATCCACTGGCCACCGTATACCAGCAGTCTACCGGTCCATGCTGTCACGTCACTCCACAAGAACTGACCAGAGTGACGTTGCCAGCGACCGTCAGTTAGTGCTGAAGCAGTGACCGGGATGGTCACGAAAGCTACACTCAAACAATTTCTACATCCCGTGGAGGTAACACATTTTTCCTTATTATGAAAATATGTGTTTTATATTTTATTTTTTAGATGCCCTTCACTGAAGGCACGCAACTGTTTAGCATTCACTTTCAACTGTTCTCTTATAGGTCTTCTGAAGTTAAACCATATCAGTAATTGAAAGCAGATCCCATTCTTGATATATCTAAAATGTCTGTTTCTTGGTCTAATATAGCCATATGCGTCCCTTCACTCGCCTCCATCACGCACATACGCACGCACATACACCTCACCATAACATTTAGATTAACAATGGAGGATGATTGCATATGATTGGCAATTGATTCAGGAGACTATAGCTGAGCAATTCAATATATATTCTAGGTCAACTCTAAGTCACGCAATGTCATCGATTTAATTATAATTAAAAGCCATGTCTCCCAGACGATAAAATTAATGTAATATGCGGATTTCCACACTATTAACCACGTGCTAAGTAAAAGCTTTGGTAATGGCCCTTTCCATTTTTAGCTATGCCCCGCCCATCTCTAGCTAAGCTCCACCCACACCTCGCTCGTGTTGGGATCGGTCGATCTCTGAACACACTGCCTATCAATTTCCAAAAAAACTACACAGGTAAGCTGTTGACTATTTTGAAACTAATTTAACTGGGTGCTGTTGTGGTTAAGGCAGCAGCAGCGCCCCGTCAAATTAGTTTCAAAATATTCAACAGCATGTTTATTAAATAGCAAAGAATTACAAAGCTATACACTATTCATACAACGTGTCGGACTGTTTGAAATTTGATGACGGTCTATATGGAACCCTTTGTGACGTAATGATTTTGACGTCATCATACACGCGCTGAGCTGATTGTGACGTCATACGAGGTCAGATGATGGAAGGATACTCTAGAAAGGTGAATTGCTTTGGTGAGTTGAAGGAAATTATCTTTTCCTAAACGCTCTATAGTCTACACTTACGGTTTGTGAGTCGTTTCCTTGATTTCGGTATTGCAAAGTAGAAAAATGAATGTAAGCCTTGGGTATCTGCTATAATCTTGTCCACAGGTTGAACTATAATAATAACATTACGATGATTGATTATGCTGTTCTGATTCAACATTGCTGCTGGAGAATAATGGACCTTTCCTGTTTATCCATGCGTCATATGACATCATAATCAACTACGTGGCGTATAAGATGCCGGCCGTCATAATTATGAATGAGGTAGATAAGTTCGTCCAGAAAGCATAATTGTTGATGGACTAAGCAGCGTTGTTGTACAAATTGTATGGCTTTACTATTTAATAAACATTCTGTTGACTATTTTGAAACTAATTTGACTGGGCGCTGCTGCTGCTATAGGGCATTTCGAAATATTCACCAGCTTACCTGGAAATTGATAGTCAGGTATTTTAGGGCGCAATCGATTCTAACGCCTGCGAAGTGTGGGTGGAGCTTAGCTAAAACTGGATTCTTCCATTATCAAATGCATACAGCCAGAGAGAGAGAGAGAGAGAGAGAGAGAGAGAGAGAGAGGGAGAGGGAGAGGGAGAGTGAGGGAGGGAGGGAGAGGGAGGGAGAGAGAGAGAGAGAGAGAGAGAGAGAGAGAGACATACACTTGTTTGAAATCGTCTTGTCGAAGTTGTATAAATGATGAAAAATATCAACGTTAATCTTGTTTGATACGCCAGACAGAATACAACACATTATTTATGATCTAACCAATAGCCTGTTCGATATTCTAGGTTAATTTCCGTAGAATATGTTTTTGCCATGCGCTTCAAATTAATTTTGTGTCAACACAAACACCCTTCCTGTATTATTTACAATTTGAATGCTCTGGTTTCAGCATGGGGAGGGTGGCTATTGCAGTGGGGATGCGGCTCTTCTCTTTGAATATCCCTATGAATATCATAGAAATAGTTCAGAAGCACCTGCCCGTGGCCACGTATGGCATTAGCAGCCGGAGAGTATCTCAACCTCTATTTTGTTGACGGCGACGACGACGACGACGAAGACGATGATGGTACTAGTGGGAACAGGGGTTAAATTGTTAGAGTTGGTGGGGTGACGTAACATATTCTCTGTTTAATATTAAATCTCCCACACATAATCTGTATCTGCTGTTGAGCTTAGACAATTTATCAGAAAGCTAGGTTTCCCAGCATTATTTCTTTCTCTGGTCTACCCTTATTCCGGGCACACCTCTAAATTTGATTAATCTAATTTCATCTGAGAGGTGATAATGGTCTAGTGTACTAATGTAATTTATCACCTCATATTACATCACAGTGTTTGGAAGTGATCATTTCAGGATCTAGAGCTCTGTCTGAAGGGACCTCTCGTGTCAATAGCGCCTCAAAGCGCTCAAAATACTACTTGATATATCAATTACACATTTTGTTGGTAAATATTTTTCAAGATATTTTAATTTTAGAAGAATCTTTTTGTCAATTTACCACTGAATTTTGGCTTGACCATTAAAGGGGGTAATGGTAAATAAAATTAAAGTTTTTTCTTAGCCTGTGTCTATCTGCAGGCCGGGACAAAGAGTATTTTTGAAAATTTACCACTAGAAGGACTGGCTCGGCCCTTCAAATAGCCATGCCTGAAGACCACTGCAAAGTTGATTTTTGGTCAGTTTGACCATTAAAGGGTTAAGTTGACACAAGAGGGGTTAATGTAGTTATATACTAGAGATCTGTCTGAATGAACTGTTTAATGTGTTTAGGTACTTTGCAAGTGATGTGACACATTGTATACCATTGATGAATACCAAAATAAAGCTCATCCCTCGTTTTAAACATAAAATATACACTCGCCTTTATCTTATGTTCTTCATCAGGTACTGGAATAGAGGGATCCAATCCGCGACTCAATTATCTAACGTCTTACGGAAAACGTCCCACCTCTTAGCTTATAGTACAATTTAATAATCATTCTGTTGTATATTGTGAAACTAACTTGACTGGGAGTGGTTGCTGCTATGGACATCAAGAGCTCCTTCTTAAATTACTTTCAAAATATTCAGCAACCTCTCTCCTCAGAAATGATGAATTTGAGATTCTAGGAATTAATGGCTGAAGTGGTAAAATCGATCCAAACTGGCATACACAGTGGGCTGTGCTTAACTATAAATCTGTGTGTCATTGCTAGAAATAAATCCCCGTATTCGAATCAGTATGTGTGCATGGACATATGTGGTGGCGATCAGTGTACCTACATTTCACGTCTACGTATAATATTTGTGCATGTGTGTAGTGGATCCAAGATAAATCATGAGTGGGAGTGCTATGGCAATGTACAAATGCTCTGTACTTGTCCAAATATTAGAAGCATGCCCTGCGCGTAGGAATATCTACCTTTTGATAGTATAACTGGTGGGCCACATTTCTCAGGGCAAAATATGCAACATTAACACCCAAATCACAACATCTTCAGCAGCAGTTGATTCAAGACCATTTAGGTGGAACAGTAAGAAATTCGCAAAAATCATAAATACGGTTATCTGCAACAGAAAACCAACAACATACCAACACCCTCGCACACATGTACTATTCCAGTAAGAAAAATACCATCACAAAGTGATTAATAATTGAAGATGAATGAATATGGTCGTAAATTGCTTCGAGACATTACCTCTACGTAAATCGACATACATTGTAGGTCAATCTATACTTCATTCAATGTCTTCGGTGTAATGACAGTATAACCAGTGTCCTTTAGATGATATATGGCATATATGAATAGGACGTCTATTAGACCTGTCCTCATAGGTTTGTAAATGGTCATTCCCCAACTCCTTTGCTACAATTTAAATCTGGGTTCACTTACTTCATGAATACAATTCCTCACACAATCATATGACGTCATAATCAAATACACGACGTGTATGCTGGCGTGATAATCATGACGTCATGAATGATGCTTAATAGTCCAACACGTTGTACGAATTGTATGTTTTTGCTATTATTACACTAATGCTTTGGGGAATTTAAAAAAAGTGACAAATATAGTCTTGCCTTCCTTTATATTTTGTGCGTTGTGTCTTTGATGCCGGTATGTTAAGTCCATTGCTAATAGAAGTCTTGCGAGATGTGATGTAAACGTCTCCTAATTCTGCTAAAGTACGATGATAACATTGCAGTTATTGATTACAGGTATATGCCTCTTTCCGATTCTACGTGCATTGCAGAGCCAGATTCAGCATATTTGATGCCGATGGCTAATGAATTGTGACGGCCCATTATGGGGTGTGGCATGGAGAAAATGGCCACTACTACTACTATTACTACTACTACTACTACTACTACTACTACTACTACTACTACTACTACTACTACTACTACTACTACTACTACTACTACTACTACTACTACTACTACTACTACTACTACTACTACTACTACCTCCAGATATATTAAATCTGCTCAATATTTTAAAACTAATTTCGCTGAAAGCTGGTAATGCCTAAGGCAGCACCAATTTCAGTCAAATTTGTTTCAAAATATTCAATACCTTGCGTACATCATGACTGTAGAAGTGAGATATAGATATTACAGCTTCAAATGGCTGAAATGTAATAATTGTTTTTGATTTGGGGTTATTTATTTTTCGGGGTTCTGGAGCTGTAGCCCCGTTAGCTATTGTCTTACTCCCGCTCGGAGAGAATGTCTCGCAAATGTCTACACCAAATCGAACACCCCCACCCCAATCGCGGCGAAACAACTTGTCGAGCGTGTGCAGCGAGGCGGTGTGTAGATTACTGATCTGACTCGGATTATTTAAAGGTAGATCGTTCTTCATATTGAGATTGTGCTTCATTAGAAATTTAGATTTTACGCAAGCTGTTAAGGGAATGGCAAATACTCATTCGGTGTTAAAAGAGGAGTCATCCACTGACATTGACAAATTATTTTACATCTATTCACACGACGTAACCAGTGACTTATAGTCGTGGTCAGCTGCTCTCTCTCTCCCCCCCCCCCCTCTCTCTCTCTCTCTCTCTCTCTCTCTCTCTCTCTCTCTCTCTCTCTCTCTCTCTCTCTTATAATAACTGATCTTGAGCCGTATTGTGCGTGCTATATCTAACATATCTGTTTATTGGTTAAACATACCCATACTCGGCTACATCTATATATCGCCACTCCGTCAGTCATAGGCACACTTGCCCATAAATACACGCCGACTGTGTGAGAATTAACATCACATGTGGATTAATGATGACAGATGTTGTATATTGTAAATCGGTTCAGCACGTCAGAGCTGAAAATTTCTATACATATTCTATGTCCATCTATACATTATATAGTGTCATCATCGATTCTGTGATTGTAAAGGTCCTGTCTTCCAGAAGATACAATTGCTGGAATATGTGAATAAAGAGCTCTATTAGACTGCAATAAAAAACCCTTTCTAATTGATATGCTAGACATTTTGGCGAGAATCGACATGTGTGTTCATTTAGATCATACCATTACACCAACGGATTAGTAAAATGGGAAATACCAGGTTTTTAAAAGACGTGTTCCCTTCATTTCGGCTTTGTCAGCCATTTCCCTGATTCCAGTAGTGTTAATCTCAATATCAATGTAAGTCTTCTGGGAATAATCATCTCTTCGTGTTGAATTACAATGATAATAATGCGATGATAAATACTCTTTTTTCTGATTTCTGCCGGAGACTATCGCATGAATGTCTACCACAATGGAGGAACACTGGCAATCGCATGAACATTGTATGTCGAGTTTGTATTGAAACAGTGATCGGATGAAAAATGACAACTGTTATCTTCTTTTAGCAATGAGACGTAATGTAACGAATGATTTATCATTTAGCCATTCGTTTGTTGAGTAGATTAAGAAAACAATACCGAAATACGTTGCTGTCCTATGCCGCCAATTAAATTAGTTTCAACATATTAAACACCTTTCTTGTTTACAATTTCCATGCTCGTGTTTCAGTATGGGAAGGATGACTATGGAAGAATCTGATCTGTCCCTCAAGTATCTGACGCTATAGTCACATAAGCCACATGTAGGCTGACGTCACAATCATAATGAGGTAGAATTCTCTGTCATGTAGCTGGAAAAGCCAATTAAGTGTACGAATCGTATATTTTCTTTATGGATTTACAATTGAATAAACATTTTGTGAGCAGCTGCAGCTCCCAGTCAAATTAGTTTCAAAATATTCAACAGTTTTCTTTGCATAGTTATATTGAAATTTGTATTCTTGTAATCCAGGGTTCAGCCTACATAAATTAATTCCAATACACTTCAAAGTGGGAAGAGCATAACTAGAAATGGGCAAGAGATAATTAGAAATGGCTAAGACATAACAAGAAATGTGTCCTTCTTTTGTCGAGTGGATGCTACGCTTTTCTCTGATATCTCTGTGACAATGATAAAGATAGTCGAGATTCACCTGACTGTGACCACATATGATATTAGCATCTGGAGAGATCTTCAATATGGATGATGATGTACATACACAGGTTTGGGGGGCATGTACACTTTGCAGTATATCTCTCAATCTATCTGCTTAACATTTTCCTTACAAAATTTATAGGCTTCCCTGTATGGACTAACATTGGAATGGGAGAACTGAGATTCCAATGAGAAAAGTGTTTGCAAGAAACGATTATTTCGGAATATGTGTTGAAGTATTATGTTTCAGGATTCTGATATACAGTGTCGTCCAATACTTATCTAATATCTATAACCTTGAACTTATTTCCACAAGGTCGCTCAGAATAGTTATTTACTGTTACTTTTTACAATAGTCCTACAATGATGGCATCGATAGCATGAATCAGCATGTTAGTCTCTGGTCTCAGAGTTGGATGTATCCAGTTACATAACTACCGTTATAATGAGAAATATGATAAAGATGACGTTGCGCTCTCCTTGATAGACATTAAGATTGTGCTTTATCAGAAATTAAAATATTACACAATCTGTCAAATGACTGAGAAGTATTCTTTTAAATAAGATTTACATTATTAAAATATTTGCTGTGTCAGGCTGTACTTACGGTAAAATCAATCTGTTTTTGCAGGAATAACATCAGTCATAATTGCCTGTTCGCTTGGGTGATTGATTGACGGATTGATTGTCTGATATTCCTCACATCTAGAAGCATATCCAATTGGAAATAATGATGGTTAAGTTACTATTTATAATAATACTATATGGCTGTACTATATATGTTGCCATACACTGTACTATTTGGTTTTGCTCTCTTTCTGTTAAATTCAATGCATATTCTCAATGTAAGCATCGAATGTAGCAACACATTTTTGGCTTATATATTAGTGCCACTAATGGATAGGGAAACCATCATATCACAATTGATTCTATGACATTCGCTTTAAGATAAAAACAGAAATATTCGAAGATTTTCTCTCAAAGCCAATAACTATGCATCTTCTCGTTTGCTTAGTCGCTGTTCAAGTTTGTATCCATTTAATCAGATGTTCTTTCACATATGCAATTATTCCCAACAAAACATTTCTATGTAATACTACGGGAAAGATGAATGCCATATTTAAATTCTTAAGAATATATTAATTATGAATCTACTAATCTATTAATAAATGGCTGATAAGAATACGTACGACACAATTATGTCGCACTACTGTAACATCTGCAATGTCAACAAATGTATATTTCCCTACCCCATCCCGGCACATCTTTGGGAAGTGGTCATAAAAGACAGGTGGTCACTGAATACAAGTCATTAACCACATAATAAATGACATTTGGCACAACTAAATTGTATCTTAGGTGTGCGCCCTTTTGACACACCAGGTTCCTATCTAGTATACATAGGCCACATGTAAGGTGTCTAAAATTCGTACCAGGACCCTCAGGTTGAGCAATGTAGAATGTAAGATTTTACTATCCTGGTTAACGCACAGTAACATAGGACTTCAAGAGAAAATAGGTATTCCCTGAAATAGCACGTAGTATGCCAACAATATCACCATAGGCTTTGGTGAGAGCGCTAGCAGCATCTGCACCAGTGATGATTCTATGAATGATTTTAAGAAGGGGTAAATAGTGAATAAATACTCCAATGTTTGGTACACTCTTAGTGAAATAAGAATCCTTAGATAACATTACATGCCGTTATCCTGACAATCAATTTCTTGCATTTTGAATAACCCAATTATTCCGAAATATTCTTGGCAATGTGCTTGCCCCAAACTATTTCCATATATTTCTAACCACCCTCTATAGATAAGCCACCCATCTACACGACAAGAACCGTGAGCTTCTTTAACATAGATATAATGGCGTTATCTTCGTGTAGCTTGCCATTGAGCTTATTGTAAGTTGCTGATGATGATGTAATGAAAACATACGATGCCTTACCAACTGGAGGAATGACAAGACGTGGAGCCGTGGCATCACTCCCAGCCCAGTGTCCGGCAAAAGAGAGAAATACGTGTTACATACGTGCTGATCCAAAGTTTTATAGTATATGTGCCATGCTACAGTCGTGACATGCCGTGACATGTCGCTGTTATCAATGGTGTAGATTTATTTGAATAACTGATGGAGCTGATTCGCGTGAGGGTATCTATTAAGGCGATATGATAGTGAGAGAGAGAGAGAGAGAGAGAGAGAGAGAGAGAGATAGAGAAAGAGAGAGAGAGAGAGAAAGAGAGAGAGAGAGTTGCTAAAATTAGACATTCTGAGAAGCAACCGCATGCATTCTAATGGAAAGATATTAACCGGCTTCTTTAAAGTATATAACTGCTAGTTGTTGTATGATTAGTGTATTCTGTGGTTGTAGTAGTAGACATTCCTACAGCTGCGATCATTCCTTCTTCGCGTTTACCCATTGTGGATTGTCCTCAGCCGAAATTCCTAGCTTCCTCAGGTCCAGTCTTGATTTGAGTGTACCGAGTTCTGCTTTCTTGAGGTCACCTCGTAGCATGCGTAGCAGATTTATGCGATGACGTCCTCTCCTGGCTTTGTATTTGCTGGCTCCGAGTAGGGTGCTTTTGAGCTTTACAGACAAAGGCGACGTATTACACATCTTGCATAGTGCATTATTGGAAATTATGCAGTCTGGCTGTCGGTGTCCAGTGATGGTGCGGAGGTGTTTTCGGTGGCAGGCATCGAGTTTTCCAGAGCCGCATTTGGAACTGCCCAGCCGTCACAGTGGTGCAACATCAAGGATACGCAGGCTGCATTGTATAAACGTAGCCTCTTAATCAAGGGCATCTTTGATCTACGAATCCATTGCTTCCAGAACGACTGGAAAGCTATGTTTCATATGGCGTAGGGTGCAGCATTGACAGCAGTACTGCAAAGCAGTGAGCCCAGTATTTTACTTTTCCTCCATGGCTCGCCGCCACAAAGTGGATCGTCATTTTCTTTAGTTTCATGCTTTGTAGATAGGTATATGTGGGTGAACTCTGTTTTGGATTCATTCATAAAGAGATTCTCATATTTTAGTTTGCTTGCAGCTATTGGAGAAGTTCGTCAAGGCGTCTCTTTTCCTCGTCTATGAAGTCCACATCGTCGGCATATTCCATCCCTAGCAGCATATCCTATATTGCCACTGGGAGGGTGGGGGTGGGGGGATAGTGGTTTGGTCTTGTGGAACTTTCCCGCACGGATTTCAATGCGCCAGCAAGTTAACATGTGAAAAGCACCGGAGATAGACAATCTCCCTGTTGGGAGCCGATTGATGTCTCAAGCTCTAAAAACTTCACTGACTTGACTCGTACTCTCAGCGTGGTGTCTGCAAGCAGTAATCTCACTAGTCGTAGCTCATCCTCATTGCAACTGGCCTGGCGTAGCACATTTAAGATCTTTGAGCATTTAATTGTGTCGAAAGCTCGTGACATGGCAATGCCCATTTCGTGGAAATCCCAGTGTTTGGACATGACTACCGAGAGTACCAACACAAGCATGCGTTGAGCCCATACAATGCCTCCGCAGCTGCGTCCAGGTTTGAAACCACTTTGACATGATTCGGTGAAGTCCTCAATATTGTCTCGGCTGCGCCATAGATTAACATTGGATAGGATTTTCCGTATGGCTTGGGTGTGTGTGGGTTGGGTGGGGATGGCTTCTTGGGCTTGGGCAGTGCGATAAGTATACCTTTGCCTACAGCGTATGTTGGGAAGGTGGTGCATAACAGCTGAACTAATTATGTTCGTGATCGATTCTGATATAATGTCCCTTGCATATTTGAATAGTTCATTGCTCATACCATGAGGTCCAGATGCACGTCCATTATTCAGGGCTTTAAGTGCCTTCTCAACTTCTGCTGTTTTAATTGGTGTAAATAATGGTCTGGGGTCTCCTAATAACGGGTACAAGGGCTCATCATCGCGGCCAGTGAACTGTTCCTTGAACCATTCGCGAATCGCCTCGGCTTTTCCCTGGTCAGTCCCAATAAAGTGCCCTTCAGAGTTGTATACAGTGAGCGGTGGTGTGTAGTCAGTTATTCTCAGGGCTCGGGCTGCCCGAAACATTTTGTGACAGTCATCTGTGCTAGGGAGTCTGCTTGTTGAATAGCAAGATCTTTTAAGCGTTCACTTATGTACCACAGAATGTTATTACGCTTCCGGCGTAGTTTGGTGCGGCCTTCACTTTGGACACTTCGATAGAAGAGCAGCAGTAACGCTTTCTGCTCTGCTGACAGTTTTACTACTAGAGGGTCGTCAGTATACCTAGCTAGGTTGTTTTTAAGAACACCTATGCAGGCTATGGTGTTGGTAGTTGGTGATTCCATAGATTTCACTATTTTGGTTAGGGCTTTTTTAATCGGAGCTGTCGTTGATGTTAGGTATCTGCTCCCCTAGGGTCTTTTTGTATGACATTTATGTGTCAGTGTCGCTGATGAGCTTGGAAAGGTTGTAGGTGACTCTAGCATCTTTCCCGGTATGGCGTGTATACATTATCTAGAGGTCTTTCATCTGGAGGCATATAATGATTGCCTTATGGTCAGAATTGGGGTATGTGCCTCCATAGGAACGAGCATTTCCAGGTAGGGATTTTGCTTCTGTCTTGCATAGTATTGCTAGTTGTTCAATGTAACCGATACCCTCAGAGGCGTGAACTCTTACTGCCGTCACACAATAGTAATTTCCTCTCTATACGACATCAACTAGAACGTCTATTATATGGTGATAAGTAAATCAGTTCTTAATAGATAGATAATAGAAAATGTATAGTTTCCATAACATTGTTACCATGTGTGTAGATGTTGATAGAAATGCACCAGATTCTGCAATAAGACACACGGCCCTAGGTACCTTTCAATATATGGCTTATTTGTCACGTCTATAGTTGTAATTTTACACCTGTTCTTTGGATACGTGAACAATGGCATCAGTGTGGCGATCCATCAGAGGTTAGGACTGCATATGCCCGATTTCTTTACTTTTCATGGCTAACTAGCCTTTCACTAGCGTGATGCTAGTAATTCAAGCCATTATCATTGGAGGTAGACTGTAGAATAGAAACGTAAAGCTTTAGGAATGCCCTATTCCAGTTAACACACGTGTCATGC